>PISX010013003.1:0-58445 GCA_004024625.1 Mellivora capensis
GGGAGATGAACCATGAGAGACTATGGACTCTGAAAAACAACCTGAGGGTTTTGAAGGGGCGGGGGGTGGGAGGTTGGGGGAGCCAGGTGGTGGGTATTATGGAGGGCACGCATTGCATGGAGCACTGGGTGTGTTGTAAAACTATGAATTCTGTTACGCTGAAAAGAAATGAAAAAAAAAAAAAAAGATAATTGTCCAATAAATAGTCTGGGATACTCTATTAGGGAAAAGAGAAAAAAATTACTTTAGCACTCCATACCACCTTATATCGAAAAAAGATTAAGATAAATTGTAGTAGTAGCTCATAACAATTTTCTGGAAAGGGGAATGTAGGGCTTGTGACAGACCCCTTTCAGAATGTAGTAAGAGTTACGGAATCTTATACAGAAAAATGTATGATACATATGTAATTGTGTATAGAATTTTAGGGAATTCTCAGATTCTCTGGAGTCCAACTCAGGACTCAGTTAGCAATATCTGGAACAGAGGAAAATATAAAATAAAATAATGAAACCATTTTTAAAAATTAAAAGTGAATACAGGTGAGCATTGAACAGGCCTTAGACTAGAAAATGACTTTCTAGGATAAACGGGAAAAGTTACAAAGGGTAAGATTACCAGTAAGACCGCATTAAAATGCATACTTTATACGTCAAAGTAGATCAAAGAAACTGCAGGAAATATTTGCAACAAACATGAAAAGAGTAAAACACTTCAAAAATACATATAAAAAGGTACTTTTCTAGCTATAAATGAATACAGTTTAAAAACACTGTAGGCACTGAAGACAGACTTACATTATTTTATTTGATTTTAGGTTTTCATGTTCACAGACTTCCAAATAAAATCTGTAACTTCTCTATGAAATATAAAGATTTCCTTCACAGATATACACTAGTCACAGTACATGTCAATTTCCAAATGTTAAAAGCAATGGAAGTTGTGATTTATTTTACTTCATTGCCAACTTAATAATGCAACTCCTCCTTCAAATATAGCTTGTGGTAAGCACAATAACAAATATTTTTGTTCTTTTAGCACAATTCTATATATTAATGGGAATTATCAATTAAAGTAGTGACTGGTTAAAAAGTATTGATTTAGGGACGCCTGGGTGGCTCAGTTGGTTAAGCAGCTGCCTTGGGCTCAGGTCATGATCCCAGCGTCCTGGGATCAAGTCCCACATCGAGCTCCTTGCTCAGCGGGAGCCTGCTTCTCCGTCTGCCTCTGCCTGCCACTCTGTCTGCCTGTGCTTGCTCGCTTTCCCTCTCTCTCTGACAAATAAATAAATAAAATCTTAAAAAAAAAAAAAAAGTATTGATTCAGAAACAAAACTGTAAAGTATTCTGCATTATAGTTATAGAAAAACCATTAAGATTTTCAAAATTAGTATCTTTTAAAAAAGTTATTTATTTATTTATTTATTTACTTACTTACTTACTTATTTTAGAGAGAGCAAGAGTGCTTTCAAGCAGGAGAAGGGGCAAAGGGAGAGGGAGAGAATCTCAAGCAGACTATGTGCTGAGCATGGAGCCCAATGTGGGGCTCATCTCATGATCATGACCTGAGCTGAAACTTCAGGTTTCAGATACTCATGTGACTGAGCCACCCAAGCACCTCAACATTTATATCTTTTATATTTAAAAATAAAGAATCTGCAACTGAAGACATAAGTATTTCTATCAGTGAGACAGTAGTTTTGATGAACATCCAAAGAAAGGAAGACCTGTCCTGTTCATGAATTCTTATTAGCATTACAGCAACTCAACAAAGCCTATATGGTTCCAGATTAAGAGCATAACGTCTTCATCTTTTTTTGCCAGTAATTTAACACTTCTACCTCTTGGTTATTAGTCTGAGACTAACACAAAATCTAGATATAGGAAAAAAAAGTATATTGTTTTAATCAAACTATTTACTGAGGAAACATGAGAATAGTTATTGCAGAGGTGGCAGGAATTCCTTGTACGTGAAAATAAACTACAGAAACTGGAAAAAATAATCCCAACCCATCTCATGGAAGTTTAGTCTGTACTTTTTGACTATAAACAGTCAAACCAAAAATATACAATCTTTCTCAAAATAAAGCTGTATTTTTATTTTTAAAATTAATTCATTTGTTGCTTAGAAGCATTTTCACCCATTTTCTTCAGCGAGTATTTTGAGAGTTCCATGTAGAGCAGTTCATCAGCTGAAGAATTTTTTTAAAAAAAGGAGAGAGTAGGAGAAACGGAGTTTTCTAAGCCGTCTCACAGAATTTTGGAAATGAACAGGGTATTTAAAAAATCATCTGGCTTAAATGGCACAACATATGGAAATCTAAACCAGGTGTTTAAAGCCTTGGCAGCTCCTCTAAACATTTCACCGAGAACCATTTCTGCTTGGGAAAGCTGTACTGTATGAAGAGGAAATCTGATTCTATCTTCTCCACGATCTGCGTACAAGCGGGCAGCTGCAGGGCCAGCTCTATCCATCCTTTTGCCCTGTCCATGACCTCCATCCTCAGCTGGACAGACGACCTGAGAGTGGGTAGTATAGCAGCATCACTCACTAGAGACTGTTCAGAGAAAGATCTGTTTGTATTGAAAGAAACCAAGAGCTACTCAGATGCAGGCAGCTAACTGTGGAGTCTGAATCAAACTCAAATTCTTCTAAAATTAGAGATATGCAATGTTATTTTCCCAAATGACAGTAAAAGGCTTATCTAATTAACTTTAGTAAGAAAACCACAGAATAAAATTGCCAAATTTCCCTTCCAAAAAACTGTGTTTTGTTTTTTTTTCATATTTTACAATTAGAGTATCAGGACACTGTGCCACTATACTCTGAAATCCCAAGAATGACACAAAAGGTATTTAAGTAAGTAACTAGGAAGTAATGGGGATAGAAGAGAAGAGAGAGGAGAGGGTGGAGGTAAACATTTCAAGTAAAAAAAAAAAAGAGTAATTGTGATAAATGTAGCCTTTTTACATTAAATTTAAAAATTTATTTCTGTGTTTGTTCCTTCATTTAATACAGTGCACTTAATGGAGTGACATGGGGATAGAGATGCTATCCTGCCTTTGAGAAGAACTCTGATTACCTCCTACCTACCTCATTCTAAGTCTATGAAGTATCTACTGTATTTGGAATGATTTTAAACCCCACATTTCATTTGGTCCTCTTAGACCAAAGGTGTCACTGCCAAAGACGAGGACATGAAGCCTGGAGAGGTAGCTTTGCGACATCGCTCTAATTCAGAAACATACCAGATCTGTAATCATACACACACTCTAAATGGTAACAAAACAAATGCTGTTATTTCAAGTGTGTTTGTTGTAAGTTTTACCTTCTATGTGAAGTAAGACATACTGTGGTAAAAGTTAGGGAACTGACTAGTTACCAAGCACGCTCCCAAGTATATGCCTAAGAATGACTAAAAAACATATAATAAATATTATTACTTCTTAAGGAGACTAGATCTACACACATTTGAAGAAATCCTTGGAAAATAATACAAAAGTATGAAACTGGACAAAAAAAGTTCAGCATCTTCAGCATCTACAACAATGACAGACTCAATATACATGCTCAATAAATACTCGACAGGTGGTAAGCGAAGTTCCCAAGAGTATAGCACAAAAAATAAAGGCTATAGGTTATTAAGAAGAAAAAATAGCACTTAATAGGCTTCCTGGGTATGATGCAAATGACCAAGAGGACAGAAGCCAGGATCAGAGGCCAGAACTAGAGCCACCCTGGGAACAGGAGGCAGGATACATACACACTGACCACGAAGGTCAAGGACAGCTGGTAGGTCACCCAAACCATATAAGCAATACAGAAGAGAATACTCAGATCTAACAATATAATACCCTGTTCATTTCCAAAATTCTGAGAGACAGTTTAGAAAACTCCTTTTCTCCTACTCTCTCCTTTTTTTAAAAAAATTCTTCAGCTGATGAACTGCTCTAAAGAGAAACATCAATTTGATTATTTCACCTTATTAAGAAGACTAAACTATGCTGGCTGTGCGCATGCATGCGCGCGCGCACACACACACACACACACACACACACACAGAGGTTTAGAAAGTAGACAGATTACATTGCTTGCAAAGAAGCTATATTACCAATAATAAACAGTATTATTTCTTATATTTGAATTCATTCATTTTAAATTCTACGTTTTCAGCTCTTCTTATATACAAACTGTCATCTAACTGCACACAGGAAATAGAGTTATCGGTAAAAATAAGGTTAAGTGTTAGCAACTAAAACTTTCTCCTTTCTGATCCTTCCAAATTGAAGTCCCAGTATCAGTGTTTTCAAATTCCAAGATCTTACTTTAACTATTTTGCTATTTAGAAGTTATTTTCCCATGGAAATGTGTGTACAGATTAGCATAGCTAATTACAAAACAAACTCCTTTTTCTATTTTATATTTGCATTAAATATTTATAGCTAGAGAATTCTTATAAAATTTCAGATTAACTTGATAAACTAACTCAGGAAGGGATTAACAAACCACTATTTCTGTTTGAACTGCTATTTCGATTCTGAAATAGGCAATTCTACATATAGTGAATACGAAGTCTACTTTCCATTTATCCAATGTTTACTTAAAAGATGAACTATTTCAAACATCAACTCATTGTGCTTCTTGAGTCATGAATATTCCCATAATCCCCACCTCATAAACCATCCATCTCAGTGAATGAAGTTCCTTCTCTTTTTTCTTTTCTTCAGATGACTTGACACCCATTCATGTTTTGGGTCTCTTTATCTCCACATGAAATGATACTGCTACTCTGGATTTCTTTTTGAATCTTCTGATACTTGCTCTAAAAGTCTCAAATATAGACTAATCTGTAATTAGGTTTTGAATACACTGTGAATACCAAAAGACCAAACCAGGGAGAAGGTTCACTTCAGTGGTTAATAACAGTTTAGAATAGGAACAAAGAATCACACACAAAACACTACTACATGCGCTGAAATAAATCTTACAACTTCTGAGGTTTTTAAAGAAAGCACAAAGAAGCGAACTGCAAAGTTACTAATGCAGTGTACTTTCAGCAAACCACGCATCCAAAGATCAAAATGTACCTTAACAGAACTGTTCTGTGACATGCTGCATACCTACTTTGTACCAAGCTTGAGGACACCCTGTAGGTGAGATTTCGCTGTACAAAAGTTGTTCACTAAAGGAACAGTTCTTAAGATGTAGTATTTGTTGTTCCTAAAAAGGTTTGCCTTTTCTTAGACAATTATACTGTAAGTGCTCTATAGAACTTCAGTATTTAGAGGAATTATCTAGAGTACAGGGAAACAAGGAAAATACCCAACAGATGAAAAAGGTAGATAAAAGACCAGATTTAAGATTCTCAAAGGTATAGTCAAAACAGATTTAGCACAAGTAAAACAGAGCACCTTTTATAGTCAATGAGAGGGAAAACCAAAGAGATAGTTAAACGTGGATTGCTAAATCTCATACTTCTCCTCTAAATCTTGGCACTGCAGTTTCCCCCCCCCCCTTCAAACAGGCATGGCTATTTTTAAAGACTCAATGAAGATGAACAGAATACTTCTGCTTGTTATAGAAAAAGGAGGCATCATTTCCTATGTTCTGGAAAGCTGTTTGAGACTGATAACAGTAATTTCAGAGCTGGGTGGGGTCCCTGACTTCTAGGGGTCTGCTGAAGGTGGTAGCAGAGTTGTCTGGGTTATTTCCATTATCTCAGGAAATCTTTGGCCAGAATTATGCCTACTCCCGAACAATTATTATTTAGTCTGATAGAAGATATAATTTTAACTATGTTTCTAATGAAAAAGAATATATTACTATAGACAGATCTTCCAAAACATAGACTTCTCAGGAGTATACAATGAAAGGAGTGTTTTATGACAACAAATGTTAGAAACCCCTGCACTAACACCCCTAATAACCAATGGGGTAGTAACTTTATAAGGTTTTTATAAAGATGAGAACATAATGGATTAAGAGCTATGCGACAGCGTAGTCAGCAGAAGCAAGGCTTCCAGCTCTTCCTTTGCCTTTAACATTCACAGTCATGTCACAGCCCCAGTTTATCTATGTGAGGGAATCTATCCAGACGAATTCAAAGCCTGCATTCCTTTAAAGCTCAGAACTGAAATGTACTATTCTAACTGATCATATCTTTTAACTGCATCCTTTTTTAAACTTAATTGTCTTGTTTGCTCCTTTACTACTTTTTGTAATTTATTCAATATTAAGCACGGAATAAAAATTCAACCGCAAATGACATTATTCTCACAGGGGTACATAATTTTAGAAACATCAGTTTTTTTTTTTTAAGATTTTATTTATTTATTTGACCGAGAGAGACACACAGCAAGAGAGGGAACAAGAAGGGGAGAGGGGGAAGCAGGCTCCCCACCGCTGATGTGGGGCTCAATCTCAGGACCCTGGGATCATGACCTGAGCTGAAGGCAGACGCTTAATGGCTGAGCCATCCAGGCGCATCAGAAACATCAGTTTTGGGGTGCCTGGGTGGCTCAGTGGGTTAAAGCTTCTGCCTTCGGCTCAGGTTATGATCCCAGGGTCCTGGGATCAAGCCCCGCATCGGGCTCTCTGCTCAGCGGGGAGCCTGCTTCCTCCTCTCTCTCTCTCTCTCTCTCTCTCTCTCTCTGCCTGCTTCTCTGCCTACCTGTGATCTGTCAAATAAAATCTTAAAAAAAAAAAACATCAGTTTTATACTATTGTATAAAACTGGAATCAATGTGGGACAAAAAAGTGTCTTTTAATATCATTCGGCCTAGCACAGAACTTGCTATGCAATAGATGCCTATGAATATTCATTCACTGTTGGGGTAATCTACTTAACCGAAACATAAATCAAACAGTAAAGATGACTATTTTAAAAATTTGCTGTAATCAGACCCCCAAACCAATATGATTTAGAAAGAAAGCTGCCTTAAGAAAGTCTATGAGATAATTACAACTTAGGTCTAATGAATATACAAATAGCTCAAAGTGACTTGTTAGTAAATTTGCCTGCCAGCCAGCCTGCCTGCCTTCCATTCTCCCTCTCTCCCTCCCTCTTTTTCTCTTTCTTTTTTAAAACTCTTCACTGCAAGCATTTCTACCAGGCTCTTTTGGCCAATATAATCAAAACCTCTTAAAACATTTCCGTGATATATTAAAGCGAATTTTCCAAAAGACTTCAGGATGAATGAACACAGAGTAGCCTTACACTCAGCTCTTTCATTTTTGTAAGTAGATGGCCCTGTAATTTCATCTCAGCTAACTATTAATGCTTACGGATCTGCCCTTAATTAATAGAGTAGCTCCATTCCAGGTGTTTGTTCTGTCAATGAGTATAAAACCTTGAACTTTCTACTACTTGATTATTACAAGGCTCAGGTGCAAAAAGAAATAATATGTATGAAAGACTGTAAGGGGGATATTAGATACTATGTAAGTTCATCTTTAGATAAGTCAAACAGCTATGTATCTGGACTGCATCATTTTGATTTCACCTAGAACTACTTATGTTATTAGCCTACAATGAGCCAAAACCAAGAGCCCCACAAAATTCGTGATAATACGTAGTTATCTGATGTACTCTATCATATAACTCAGTGTTCTATCTGTAAGGATGGATGAAATTTCCCTCAGGTGTTGTGTGCTAGCAACACCTATGCTTCCACTAAGCAACTGCTGGGTCTGATAGCCACCAGCAATGTAATCAACTTTGCTTTCCATTTTGCATCAGCTGTCTAGGAAACTCAGAGCTAAATTTTCAGCTTACTTGCAAAACAGAAGAACCCCTAAACAAGTGTTTTGAGAGGGTACCAATCTTATTCCAAGTTTCACATGATCTCACGGGCCTTAACTTTCCCTTTCCTTTCACCCAACTTTCCACTTAAGCATTCCTACCTTTTGTACCGTATAGACCTTTGCAAGCTGCTGCAAACCCTTTTTGAAACAGGAGAGAGAATCAATAAACAAGCTAAAAAAACTAGTTCGTGGAAGGTGTACCACTAGGCAGCTGTTTCATATAATAAAGCATAAAACTTGGAAAGTGGTCTTTTTATGCTGGTAATATTTTTAAAATCAGTAATTTAATTTAAAAACATTTTTGGGGGAGCGATATTTGTCCCATTAGGCTTCTATAAGTAATTTCTGCATGGGAGAAAAAAAAATTTTATTTCTGCTCAATGCTTGGAAAATCCAATGATAAAAATATGTATACTTGAAGCATTTCTTTTTAGCAACTGAAGAAAAAATAATACATTTTTATGGGATTCATGATTGTCTTTTCAGTGTAAAAGTTAAGATTCTAGCATAAGACAGTCATCTACTGTGAATTATTTTATTCTGTATCCAGTATATAAAATGTTCCATATTAATTACATCTATCAACTCAAATTATGGTGAAAAAAAATCTTTAAAAGTTTTTCTACATGCTAAGTCATTAATGATACATTGCTTTATTTGTCCCCCACAAAAGTTTAAATAAATACACTATTTCAAAATAAATACGTTCCTTTTGTCTCCATAGAAAAATCTAAATATCAAAACAATTTCTAAAATATGATTGAGGCAATTAATTGAGAAGGCTAAAAAATCTTTAGTAAAATATTCGGTTGCAATCAATTAAGAAAGTTTGAAAATAATCCATCACTTTTTTCTTTCCTATTTTCCTCTTCTTCTTAAGAGAGGAGCGCCTAAAGTACAAAGCTCTTTATTCTGAATTTTATTAGGAGGAAAGTTGAAACATTTTAAGAAAAAGAAAACCACCCAGGCAGCCCTTAAAAAGACAGGACATCATTTATCACCTGCGAAGACAGATTTATAAGAAGAGGGCCCCTTCTGTTCCTTTAAGGCTGCAAAACAGATGGGAAGTGAATGGACAGTCAATGGGACAAGAAAACACATGGGAGGTGCTGCTGTATGTATGTTCCCAGCATAAGAAAGAGGTCAAGATTGTAACTGCATGACTGGGTCCTGGAAAGGGTCTGTCTTCAAGCTGTTACAAAGACAAACGCTGTTCCTCATCCTGCTGTCAAACTGTTATAAATATTGGTTTGTCAAAAGACCTTCAGTGCTGAAGATTTAAAAGGAAGCGTAACAGATGAATGAATCATGACAATGATTCTTAAACAGTCAGCTCATTAATGTAATCTTTAAAAGTAGAAGAAAATAATATGAGAATAAAGACTGTAATCTGATTTATGAACCTTACCAAAAGCTTATGAAAAAAATATGGTACTAAAAAATGCAGGTTTCTTTCTTTTTTTTTTTTTTTTAAAGATTTTATTTATTTATTTGACAAAGAGAGAGATCACAAGTAGGCAGAGAGGCAGGCGGGGCAGGAAGGAGGCTCCCTGCTGAGCTGAGAGCCCCATGTGGGACTCCATCCCAGGACCCTGAGATCATGACCTGAGCCAAAGGCAGTGGCTTAACCCACTGAGCCATCCAAGTGTCCCTAAAAATTGCAGGTTTCAATAAAGTTATGAGCTAAGTGAGATGAAAAACAAAAATGAAATACAATGATACTTCTTAACTTAGGTGCTGCACTAGGACAAAGGATTATTATTAAACTTATCACAAGAAGAGCTAACAGGAATTCATGTTTTGTTAGGCTGATTCCATAAGTTCTCAGTTGTTTCTCACTATGACCTTGTAAAGAGATATCATTGTTGATGCTGGTTCCAGTCAGAATAAGACTCAAAGAAATGAAAATAACTTCAGAATTAGTTTTACATATAATCATTAATTCAGAAAATAACCTTCACATTTCGTCAATTTCTTATTTCCTACAGAAAAGGAAAATCACAAAATTGAAAGACCAATGCAGAACACAGAGTTTTATAAACCTATATATTTATTTTTTTTGAAGAATGAAACCATTACATACATCTTTAGGAGACAAATTCATTGTTCTTGATTCTTAATAATTAGTTTAGGAGAGTAGGATCAAAACTAGCACACTGAAAGTAATATAAAAAAGGAAGCCAAATTATATGGATTTGGTCACCCACAAGCACAAGCCTAAAGACTAAAGATGAGCAGATCTCAAAACAAATCCGAAAATAAACTATCTCTAACACATGTTGTTATCCCCAGCTTTGCCATAAATATTTATGTAACTAGCTAAATCTTTTCCCTCAATGATCATTAATTTCCCCATCTTTTTTTTTTTTTTTTTTAAAGATTTTATTTATTTCTTTGACAGACAGAGATCACAAGCAGGCAGAGAGGCAGGCAGAGAGAGAGGAGGAAGGAGGCTCCCCGCTGAGCATAGAGCCCGATGCGGGGCTAGATCCCAGGACCCTGGGATCATGACCTGAGCCGAAGGCAGAGGCTTTAACCCACTGAGACACCCAGGCGCTCCTAATTTCCCCATCTTAACAACGGGGAATAATACCTCACAAGCTTCATATGCCTTTACAAGGCAAACATGGACAAATGTAACACGTTTTGTAAAGTACAAAGCTCTACAGAGTTGCAGAGGTCCAAGCGGGATGTGGATCCCAAAGTACCAAATGCTGCGGCTACACCAGAACATACTTTCTATTCCTTAATGCTCGCCTGGCTCACTGCTTTCTCCTGACTGTCAGCGATCTTGGAAAAAACAAATTCGGCAGAAGTGAGAATAAAAGATTACAAAGTTAAGAGAGTGGATGGTTAAAGTGGAGGTAGCAGGCAAACATTCGAAGGTTTTTCTGGATAAGAAAGTCAAGATCAAGGCAGAGTGCATGGAAGAATCAATCCAGTGGCTTTAAGATGGGGCTGATGTGAACATCTTTGGAGAAAGGACAGATATAATGCAGGCATAAGCACACACAGGAAGTGCCAGGGTCCTGGATACAAGGTGGGGATTAACTTTCAAAGCAGAGTGATTTTCTGTGTGTTTTGCTACAATATATCCTTTGGAATACCTAACCTATTTAAAGTAACTAGTAGCATATGAAGAAAAAAAGAGGAGAAATTTCGCTCACTCTGATAAATGAAGAGTCCAGAAATAGGAACAATGGCAAGGTAGTGAAGCTTGGTAGTGTAAGAGAAAGCCAAGCTAAGATCTCTGCATGAAAAGTGTGTTCCAGAAATGAGGAGCAGAAATTATGTCCTTAAGACCACATTAAAATTTTTGTTAGAATACAATGTTATAGTGGTTATCTCTGGGTAGTGGCAATTGTTTTAAAAATTTTGCACTCTATATTTTCTAATTTTCTTTCCAAAGACTTTATTTATTTATGTGTGTGTGTGTGTGAGAGAGAGAGAGAGCATGCGCGAGCGAGCAAGCACAAGCAGGGGGAACAGCAGAGGGAGAGGAAATTGGAGAAGCAGGATCCCCACTGAGCAGGGAGCCAGATGTGGGGTTGAAAGGCAAAAGCTTAAAAGACTGAGCCACCCACGTGCCTAGTATTTTCTAATTTTCCACAATGCAAATATATGTACTAGTTCTGTGATAGTAAGAGGGATTAAAACCAACATCTGAAATCTTGGTAGTGTACTTGGTGGAGATAGGTAGTCTGTACCTATGACTCAGAGAATGAAGTAGTGCCTCAAGGAGCCTCAACAGGTAAGTTTAGAAAGACTTGAATTCCTTTATCCAGGAAGCAGATTTAACTGAAGTGAATAAAAACCAGCAAACTCATTTCTACAGTGCACAATACTAAGGAAGATACGATACAGCTGTCCTAAGAGAAATTAAAATGGACTATTTTCATACTTAGCAGGTAACAATGAAGCAGGGAAAATCTATTATCTTGCATGGGTTGCATGAGCTTGAAAACTTCACCAGTTCAAGAAAGATTTCAATTTGTTTACAGATGACAGATACAGAATGGGCATTTACTAGAAATCAGAAGAATTCAAAGTGAATCACAACTACTGAGGAAGACCCCATGAGGAGCAATTATTATCTAGTCCCATGAAATGTCTCTTGTCATCACAATTACCAAGAAATTATTTGAGAAAATCATCGGTCACTTTTAAGATTATATCATGAATTAGATTTGTCATTTCTATGAATACAATAATTAAGAATATGAAATTTCTAAGGTAATTTTGAATTATGCTTATTTGGGAAAAGAAATTTAGAAGTGTACAAAATAGTAAATAGTTAAAATTCCTTTGCTTTTAATTCCCCTCTCCAAATACCCTGAGAACCCTACTTCACAGAGGTTACCTGTTCAGTGTGCACCAATTCATCCTCCAAGACCGTTCCTTTAAAAAAAAATTGATTCATATCTTGCTTAATTTTAGTGTTTCACAGGCTAGTAGCCTGTTTTATGATTAGATTTGGTTCTCAATGACTAAATGTTGTTTTTTTCCATCTTAGCAATGGAGAGAAAATTGTAAAACAAAACCCAAAACACATCACAATTTAATCCCAAAGTTAAAGATACTACTTCATTCTAGTAAGGTCTCAGTAAGGAGGAAGTGGTTAAGCATTATTAGCCTGGGTGGGGGGAGGGGGAGTTGAAGTTCTAGCTGAAAATACGCACTGGCTTTTTACATAACAATAGACACATAAACACATCACAATATGTAAATAAAACCTACTTCAAAATGATAAACGAAGACCTTTCTTACCTTTATTCTTACTTTTAATAAGTTAAAATGTGAGTTTAAGGCAAAAAGAATATACTTGCTAATAAAACACTGACTACCAGTAGCCTGTATAAGATTACAGAGAAGTAAATACCATTTTAATCATATACCAATTTATCAATACCCCTGGAATGTTGCCTTTAAAAGATACACTTAGGCCATGAAAAATGTACTTGATTCTAAATGCCCCATTTTGAGTCTGGATTTTCTCATCAATAACCTGGAAAGCACACTGCTCAGGCTTGTCATGTGGAATTCTGTGTGTAAATAACTACTTCTCTAACACAGAGGACTCTCCCTGAGGATTACTTTATTCTTTGTGTTGTCTGTCTCTCTCTCCCTCTCTCGCTACAACACAAAGCAGAGTCTACTTCACCTGTGCAGACTCAAGATAAAAATAATCCTTCGCTATCTTCCTTAGTCTCTTTGTCAATTTCACTTGCTATGAAAAATATTTCACAAAGGCGAAGTGTAAAATTCAACTGCTTTTACCCCGAACAGATGCCTTCAAGACCTCAAACACTGGTAACACAAAACAGAAAGAAGTTATCATACTCTATATCAACAAGAGAAACATTCCAATCTTTCCATTTTTTAAAATATACTAATTTCTACTAATAACATTCCAAAAAGTACACAAAATGTACCCGAATGTTAAAGACAATGAAAGTAATTCCAATCAACTTAAAAAAATTATGAAAGTGCTTTGGTAAATTGGATGGATTGGCAATTAGGAAATCACTGGCGACCTAGAAGCCAAGTGGTTTCATTAGGAATGAAAGCCACATCACAAGATGTCAGCAAGGGAGTGGGTGGGTGGAGACAGGGGAGAACACAGCAAATGCAAGCTGTTCTACAAGAGAAATGATATGGTAGCTTTCTGGAAGGACAGAGTGTTAGAAAGATTCCTTAGGATAAGAGTTAGCTTCCTTCCTCTTTTTTAAGCCAGGAGGAGGAGGAGGCTAATAAAGAATCTGTATTAAAAGGTCATGATTAAATAGTCACCGAACACTTAAAATATATACCATACAATATATGGTGCATTTATAAAAGAACCAAATCACTTTAGCAGAATAGATCAAAACAGATAAGAAATTTTTTAAAAGATTTATTTATTTGAGAGAGAGAGTGAGCGTGCCTCACGAGCAGGGGGAGGGGCAGAGGAAAAAACAGGCTCCCTGCTGAGCAGGCAGCTGGATGTGGGACTGGATCCCAGGGTCCTGGGATCATACCTGAGTAGAAGGCAGGCACTTAACTGACAAGAGTCATGCAGGTGCCTCCCCCTGCACCCCCACCAAATTTTATTTTTTAAACTGGTTATTTCAGTTGATCTACTGTTGCCTACAGTGGGGAAGTCTGCCTTCTGCTCAATTAAACAATACTGGCAGTAACTCAGTAAGGTTTTCAATCACTGGAGGAAGACACATAAGTAGGGAGGAGGAAAGATCCCGGTTGAGCAAGTGGTAATAGTCTGGAAGGTGGCACAGGAAGAGACATAAAAAACAGACAAAGGGAAAAGACTGCTTAGCAATGTGCTAAATGCTAGGAGAGAGGAGAAACCTGTACTGAGGTCTTACAATTACTGGCCAAAGAAATGAAGTAACAGTATTCAGATATAAGTGAAACTGCACGGATTATGGTCCTTATACTTCATGTCTTCTCTCCAGGGCATCTTACTCTACTCTCCATGATTGTGCCTTTAAAAAAAATCCTCTCTAGGCTTACTTACCTAGAATTCTACAATTCAATGCTACCTGTTCCCTTTTCAAATCCCTTTAAAATTCATTTTCTGGGGCACCTGGGTGGCTCAGTGGGTTAAGCCTCTCCCTTCGGCTTAGGTCATGATCTCAGGGTCCTGGGATCCAGCCCCGAATCCGGCTCTCTGCTCATTGGGTAGCCTGCTTCCCCACCCCCTCTCTCTGCCTGTCTCTCTGCCTACTTGTGATCTCTTTCTGTCAAATAAGTTTTAAAAATCTTAAAAAAAAAAAAAAAAAATTTATTTTCTTTGGTTACATCAACAGACACAAAATGAATATGCTACTACAGACAGAGTTCAAATAATTTACCAATTTTCAACAGTCACATGGTTTCTAAGGTTCTACTGAAAGAAGATATGTGTCACTTTTATCCCAGTTAATAAAACGACAATTTTAATGCCGTGAATATTTAGAATTTTCTAGAGTATGGACTTGGTGGCAGGAGGATGGGTAGTGGTGGTGCCCAGCAAAAATCCTCTATGGAGACTTGTTAAAATTTGCATGCCAGAGCCCTACTGCTAGAAAAACAGTTTTAAATAGGAGTTCTCTTTTCCATAATTTTAAGTTCCAGATTCCGAGTATAATAATCATTTTTTAGGATAATTTTCAGTCTCACACTACTTCATAGTCACTATTTTCATCCATAATGGCCTTCAAGGATATGGCAGGTGTGGAAGAAGTTTAGGAATGTGGACTAACCAACAGAAATTAAATCCGAGACTATCCTGGTAGTCTTCCTTTCTAGATCAAGAACAACAGTATCGTTCTGGCTGAGGGTTCCATCTAGATATGTTCTGACTACCTTTTTACTCAAGTTTTAACATAGCACAAAGATATATTTCTTAACTACCTTACACACTTAGAATTATGCTTTATTTATTTATATTTTTATTTATTTAATGTCAGTGGTCTTTTTAAAAAAGATTTATTTTAAGATTTTATTTACTTATTTGACAGACAGAGATCACAAGTAGGCAGAGAGGCAGGCAGAGAGAGAGGCAGAAGCAGGCTCCCTGCAGAGCAGAGAGCTCGAAGTGGGGCTCGATCTCAGGACCCCGCGATCATGACCTGAGCCGAAGGCAGAGGCTTTAACCCATTAAGCCACCCAGGCGGCCCAAAAAAGATTTGAGAGAGAGAGAAAGCTCGAGTGAGCACATACACGCATTTGGGGGGGGGGTGGGGAGCAGAGGAAGAGGGAGAGAGAATCCTCCTGGAGCAGACTCCCTGCGGAGTTCAGAGCCCAACTTGTAGGTCTTGGTCCCAAGACCTTGAGATCATGACCGGAGCCGAAATAAGTCGGCTGCTTAACAGACTGAGCCATCCAGGCACCCTTAGAATTATGTTTTAGGTCTAATAAAAAAATGTTTAAAAATTTTTTAGTTTAAGTATAGCTGACATGCAATGTTACATTACTTTCAGGTGTACAACTCAGTGATGTGAGACAAGTCTGGTATTCTATGTGCACCACAAATGTAGCTCCCATCTGTCACCATACAGTGACATTATAATACCATCAACCTGATTCCTTATGCTGTACCAGTAAAGGATCTTTTAAAAATTTAAGCAGCTCTGGTGCATTTCTCTTCCAATTTTAGCTTTTAAAATGGCAGTACTGGTTCACTCTGCTGTCATGCCCTTTTTATCATCACAATTTCAAAAATACCCTAGTATACTAATAATGAACAAAACTTTCACTCCAAAAATAATTTGCTAGTGAATATCTGGTAGCTCAGAGAAAAATATAATTTCCATCTAAATTTTTAGAGTCAAAACTGAATCTCACGCACACTAAGATACAAAGCTGGTAACTTTGCTCCTTTCTAATTATCAAGAGAAAGCACAGGATGGATTATAAGAGGAGACTGGGAAAGTGAAGAGACACAAAGACAAGCCCCACCAGCATTGTACACTCCCAAGAGAAACAAACTTTAAGTTTTAAGAAACAATTGCTGGCTGTCTGGGAGATGCCCAGGCATCAAACAATAAAGAACAGTCAACAGAGGCAAGAGGCCGAGCACGCTGCTGTGATTCCTGCTCCCTAATCCCCGGGCTCCAGTGAAAGGCCAGCTGTTGCCACCTCGCGTAGGCAGTCAGTAGAGCAAATTAACTGCAGGAGGAAAAAAGCTGCGGATATTGGAAAATTCTAATTTGCTAGGCTGTATTAGCTATACTATTTTAAACATTAGGGACTTCAAACTATATCATTAAATAAAATAAAGTATAAAGCAATGGCAGCCCAAGTAAAGGAGTTTATCACTGTTTCACATTTCACTTAGTAAATGAGATGGAAATACGAAGTTACTCAATTTTTACTGAAGCACACTTTCAATTTGTATAAAGTATAAGAAGCAGGAAGCAATACACTGAAGCCTATTACCACAGATTTCAACACTCCCAGGCAAAACAAAACAAAACAAAACAAAAAGCAAACCCTCAACTTGGAGTAACAATGTTTATGCTCAAGTAAACTTATTCTCTGTTACAACTGAATCTTGAAAAGCTGTGTCTGAATTTTGGGCAATGTACATACTACTTAACTATGGTGGAATTTGATAGATATTAATTTGAGACATGTTTACAAGTCATAAATTAATTTCTTTAACCTGGTCAATGTCTTGGTTTACACTTTAGTGTTCCCTTATCTAGATGTTCTAATTCTATCAAAGTTTTTGTATCACTTGAAAGTTTAAATATTAAATCACTAATATGTATGTTTTTCTGACCCACTCCATAAAGGACATTGTTAACTATAAGCTTCCAAATGTAAAGGACCACATTTTGTGTAATTATATTTTTCAAAGGTTTAAGTTTTGTTCTCAAGTTAATTTGGCACAGTGGTTGAAGACATGCACTGAAATCTTGGCTTTAACACTTACTACCTATGTGTTCCTGGGCTTCCATTTCTTTATCTATAAAATAAAAAAAAAAAATTGTACCTATGAGAATGCATATAAGGCACACAAGCTAACATCTGGCACAGGAAAAGTATCCAAATATTAACTATTACAGCAATTGTTACCAGTGCCCAAATACTCCATTTCCAGGGTAGGGTAGAACAAATTCCAAAATGTCTATGAGATGTTAGTATTGTTTTATATGATGACAATTATAAAATAGATTTTATAAATCATAAAACAGTACCTTATGAAAAAACTATACCAATCTTCCCCTCTTCAAAGAAAGCATTAAAAATGTAGTCTGTTTCAATAAATATATTGAAAACATTACTACAAATTTTACTGGGAATCCAAATAGATTTTATCTAAGTTGACACTGTGTTTAAATATCTACAAAAAATCCTTTGAAATAAAATTTGCTACAAAGTCAAAAGGATTTCATCAAGGTCATAGTGGGTGTATTTCAACACTAAATAGTTGTAGGTGGAACTAGATGCTGCAAATAAGGAATTAAGGTGGAAAGATGAGCTATGCAGGAGGTGGGGTACCTGACTGGCTCAGTTGGTAGAGCATGTGACTCTTGGTCTCAGGGTCATGAGTTCAAGCCCCACGTTGGATGTGGAGCCTATGTAAAAAAGAAAAAAAATGTCCAGGAGGTAACTAAGCCTTTCAACACATTCAGAGTTCATATTTTTAAAATTCTCATTTTCTCTAAATTATTTTCATCTGACCATGATCCATTTATACAAACAAATCCAGTTATAAAAATAAAATTAAACCATTTTTTATGTAAAAAATTATTAGATAGGGAGAAAGGTTATAAGAACACTACAAAGAACATATTTTTCCTGAATAACTTACTGCCACAACATCCCATAAAGCCCAAATATTGTATTGTGTACTCACTACAAATGCAGGTATCTTCCTAAATAATCCCAATTTTACGATCGAAATTAAAAAAATTTACACTGATGCATCATTACCATGTAACACCCCATTCAAGGTTTACCAACTCTCCCAATAACATCCAACAACATCCCAGTAACATCCTGTAGAGCAATAAAATTAGGTTCAGGATTACACACAGCATTTCGTTTTCACTCTTTAGTCTCCTTCAACCTGAAATACTTCCTCACTATTTTGTTTCTCATGATCTTGATACATTTGAAGATTATAGGCCAGTTATTCTACAGACTGTGCCTCAATTTGGGTTTGTCTAATGTATCTTCATGATTGGATTTAAGTTACACATCCTTTGGTAAAAATATCCAAGAAGTGATATTCGGCATTTTTTTACTGCATTCCACAAGGTGGCACACAGTTCTAATTTGACCATTACTGATAATATTAATATTAAACTTGACAACTTGATTAAGGTGGTTATTGCCAGGCTTCTCCATTGTAAAGTTACTCTTTTTCCTTTTTTAATTATTTTGTGAGGAGATATTTTGTGTGATTATATAACCACCCCATTCCTCATCACTAATTTTGTTCATTTATCTATATAATCCATTTTATTCATTTATATAATTATCAACTTATGGAATCCTATTTTACTCAGTGGGTTACAGTTAGTATTTGTCATTATTTCTTTCGATACCCCAATTGTCCTAGTTTGGCTAGCGGGAGCCTTCTCAGGCTGGCTTTTGCACCTTGCTGACATGTCCCCATCATCCCTCAACCACTTCCTTCTTCCCTCATTTTAGGATACTCCAGGTTCATCCTAATCTTTTCCTGCTCCAGCTATGGAATCCACCACCTCTCCAAAGAGTCCTGTTTCCTATGTATGACTTCTGTTCTTGACACTAGAAGGGGTAGGCTCTTGTTTCATTTCTTTGACCCTCCTAACTCAGGACAATCAGCTGATGAATCTCCAAAGTAAAGTAGTGAAAAGATTTAAAATCGGGCAAGTTTAGTAAGATTGGGAAAAAATATGATGCACCAAACTTTCCCCAACTCCACAATACTCTACCCCTATACTATTTTGAAATTGTAGTAAAAGCTTGTTTGACAGTTTTCCCTTCTCTAAATTCCATCAACACACGATATTCTAACTGAATACGCTGTATATGAAAAACTCTGATCCAAGTAATACAGTAGTTACTGTTAAAACTTTAAAAGTTTTCTGGCTAAAAGGATCCATAACCATATTCCCAAGTGTTACACTAAAGATAAAAAAGTATGGAAAAGGTACTCCCAAGAGTCTTTTCCAATTAATAGACAATGTCATGGCTCATCTGCTCCTTCAGTGTGAATGATGAAGCTGAGTCACTGGTGAAACGCTTGGAAGGACATTACTTGGTACATTAACACGACCATAATTTTATATGTACAAAAACAGTAAATCATTTCAAGGGAGTCATAAAGTACTTTCTCAGGAAAACGAGCAGGATAACGTAAGACTTGGCTTGACAGGGTACAAATCTGTGTTAGCAATTCACTTTCTTGAAATAATCAAATTGGGCCTGGAAAGTAATGGGGTTATATAAAGCTCTCTTACAAAATATGAGAAAAGATACATTATTTTTAATTACTTAAAGTTATATATGCTGGTGAAATACAATGAAGTATCTTGCTGTCTCATAACCATGTCCTGAGGGATACGAAAGAAATTATGTGCACACCTTGCAACACTGACACACCTCTTCCTGTAACCGCACTAACGGAGCATAAAACTGTGAAGCAGGGAGTTGCAAATGGTTTTTGAAGTAATTCTCCCAAAGCCCCTCCAAGCAATACAGTAACTACTGGAGTCATTTTTATAAACAAAGGGGCTAAGGCTCTGAGAGATACCCTGCCTAAGGTAACACAGCTAGTGAAAGGCAGTTCACAAACACAGATCTACGAGTTAGCACAATCTTAATTATTCAATAAACTGACATGAAAGACATTTTAAAAAAAGCAGCAGAAAATGAAAATAAAGACTAAAATGAGATACGTTTCAAAAAAAAAAAAAGGTTATTTAAGGGAAGAAAGGACAGAAGAGAGAACAAATGACGAACTGAGGTAACAGAGAGGAGGCAATGGCGGTGGAGAAGCATGCTGCTGAGGCACCGGGTGTTGAACAGGAAAATTGCTGGTTTCTCTTGGTTATTTTAGGGAGCATATTGTAGTGACCTAAGTTCAGATTAGAAATGGTTTTCAAATGTGAAGAACTTCTTCCTAGTTACTATGTGCTTTCTCTTAGATATCAGAAAACTCCTAAGACTAAATTTAAGGAAAAATACTTTGTTTCATGAAATTAATGAGGGGAAACTTATACCAAGGTAAGCTCAAATGGAAGCACCAACCTCAGTATTTTTATTTTTATTTAATATTACTCTTTCACGGATTGCCTCAGGTTCTCGAGGATCTAAATAAATCTTAATACACAATCCAAATACCTTAAAGCTAGGAACAGCTATGCGCAGTGGCAGTATCGTAGCCAATGAGGTTTATCCGAGGCGCGATTATTGCTAATTAAAGCTAGGAACAGACTAGCATTCAGAGAGAACCAAATATCCCCCCCAAACAAAGCAACAAGGTGATCAGGAAAGCCAAGTCAGGTTGGGGGTGGGGGAGTGGTGACGGAAGGGAAAGCCTTAGGGGTCTAGTGTAGCTGTTAAAGCCCAATCCGGCAGAAGAGGGCAGAAGAGGATGTTCACGTGGGAGTGCTGGTGCCTTGGCCTAGTAGTGAGGGAACTATCCCTGCAGGAGGGCAGTCCAGTCTGGTGCACAGTATACTGGAGCACATGTAGGATGAAGAGGATGTCCTGCTGCTGGGGAAGAGGTGGGAAGGATGAAGGGGGATACACCTGGTACAGAATGCCAGAGCATGAGCTCAGTGAAAAGAGTGTCAACACAGGGCAAGTTACTGTGGTATGGCCTGGAGTCGGGTGGTTAGAGCCTGAACTGGGTGAAAAGGATGCCTGTGCAATGAAGGGGACAGTGACAAGTTTGGTTATATACAGGAAGACTGATCAAAGGAAGTAAATACATCAAGGAGACTCAGAGCCAGATTTCTCATTGTCAGAAAAAAGGAGAAAACTAGGATGAACTCTGTATTACTGAATTAAAATGGAAACTTATGATTTTTCAATACATATACCTATGATTGGGAATACAGATGTAAATACGTGTAAATGTATCTATACATGTACACATGTGTGCACATACACACGTGTGCACATGCGCACATGCACGCACACACGTACACACACACACACACACACACACACACACACACACACACGTAAAATCTGTTCCCCAGCTCTTTCCATTGAGAGGGTCTGGGAATAGTGATATTCCAATTATAACCAGCGTATCTAGTTTCCAACTCTTGATTTCTAAATACCATTCTCAAAAAAAAAAAGCAGCAGCTGGATCAGGGAAAGTACAGGATGAGCATGGAACACCCTGCTACAGGACAATACCAGGATGACACATGACACTTGAAGAGGGTCTGAAAATTAGATGTAGTGATGTATCAGTGTCAATATCCTGATTTTCATGGTTGCATTATGGTTGCTAGGAGAAAATCCTTGTTTCTAAGAAACACACATTAAAGTACTTGAAAGTGATGGGGATACAGGTCAGCAATTTTTTCTCAAATAGTTCAAGGAAAAAAAGTTCTTGTATATACTTTTCTACAGTTTGCGATTAAATGGATGACTGAATAATGGAAACGCGGAAGGAGAAAAGGCAGTAAGTGGAGGGCAGGAAGAACTACTTACTGAGGTCTTCAGCCAGCTGAACTCGTTTGCCAGTGAGCAGTTTTACCTTCTTCTCACTATCTTCAGCAAAATCTTCTAATACCTCTTTCACATTTTTCTCTAATCGCCTGACTGTTTAAAGTAAACAAACAAACTTGAAGGGCATCATTTTTATGAATGCACTGGGATGATAAATTAGCAATATTTGGAGAGTAAGTTCCAATTTTTCTCATCATGTTAGATCAACTGAGTTCAGACTTCTCACAGTTATAGGCAGAATCTGTATCTATTACATAGTACATTTATCCAACAGGAAACTAATACATATTCTCAGAAGAAGTCATATTCTCAAGTCCTAACACTTTAAAGAAGTGAGGATTTCCCCAAAAAACTTAAGTGATGCTTAGGAGTCCCTTTCTAACAGTTTTTGTGTAATGAAGGAAGACTCCTGGTATGTTTTAACTTCTATCTTTTTCAATTATGATTTATTTTCATTAATATTTTAAGGGTAGATTATAGTTCTCAATTTTTCTAACAAATCTATTTTTACTTTAAAATTTATTTTTAACTTATTTGAGAGAGAAAGTGTGCATGTGGGGTGGGGAGGGTCAGAGGGAGAGAGAGAATTTCAAGCAAACTCAATTTCATGACCCTGAGATCATGACCTGAGCCAAAACCAAGAGTCAGGGACTTAACTGACTCAGACAGCCAGGTGCTCCTAATGAATCTATTTTTAAAGAAGTATTTTGATATCCTTCCATTAAAAAGGAGTTATTACTATTTTTTTGATGTTAGAATTACAAAGCGGTCCCTCTGTGGCTTACCTTCAGTATTTGTAAGTTGCTGCCTCAAAGTATTTGCAGTGATAGCAAGCATGCGCTGTATTCGCCAAAAGAGGACGACATCATTGCATTCCAACTGAAATTTAGGTAATTAAGATTACCAGATGCAAATTTAAAATTGAAAACCACAATCACAAGCACATAGGGCTACTGAAGTTAGTACCCATACCCTAAACTTAAATTAAAAAAAAAAAAAACCCTCATATTTACCCAATACATATATTCCTATTATAGATATAAGCCACTGAATCTTTTCTGTACAGATCCAAGAACATTTGCATGAGTTGATGAACTGACGTTAACCTACATCCCCCCCCGCCCCCAGCAGAGGTTTGTTTTGATTCCAATGACAAAGCAAATAAATTTGGGAAGTAGAGAATTTCATGACATTATATACAAGTAGAAATTCATAGCATATACCCTTAATTTTTATTTAGTTTCAGCTAACATTTATGTTAGCTTAAATATGCCCTTAGGTTAACCTCTTTTCTGCACTCAAGCCAGTTTTGAAATGCAGCTGTATATAAAGGTAAATTAATGATATGTTTTAAAAGAAGCTTATTCTGTAGAGAGGCCTCCTCAACAATTATGCAAAAAACTTGCCACTTTTTACATAGGTATATTTAAATACAAATTTACTTTAAGCTGTAGAAAACACAAAAGCTCTTATTTTAGGGGTCTCAAATAAGGTCACTGATTAATAGAGAGCCCTTTCAGAAGGATAATTTAAAAAGCATTTCTGCTTGTAAGAAAACGCTCAAAATATATCCGTCTGCTGCCACCTAGGGGTTACTTTATAAACGCGGCATTAAACAAAGTACAACTTTATACACTCCTTTTAAATAATTAGAGATTTTAATGATATGAAGAAAGAATTACAATATAATACAGGAAAAAGCACAATAAAAATCGTTTTTGCAGTCTTATTTCCACTATCCAAAGGGACTGCTATGTCATACACATGCACACACAACTAAGTATAGAAAGAATTGAACAGATATATATAAATATGTTAACTAAAATTACTTCTAGGACATATAACTAAAATTATAAGTGACTTATTCCTTAATAGGGAATATTTAAATAGGTGACTATTTCCTTTTGCAATTTTTTTTACATTTGTTTATTGATTTTTCATAAGAACTTTTTTACATTTGTTTACTGCATTTCCACAAGAAGAATGCATTATTTTCTAACATAAAACATAAAAATGCATTATTTTCTAACATTAAAAAAATTTTTTTTTAAATTTTGTTTATTGGTTTATTAGAGAAAGAGAGAGAGAGAGAGAGCACAAGCAGGGGGAGTGGTAGATGGGGAGGCAGAAGCAGACTGCCTGCTGAGCAGAGCCCAAAGTGGGGCTTGATCACTGAACTCTGAGATCATGACCTGAGCTGAAGGCAGACACTCAACTGAGCCACCCAGCTGCCCCAAGAAATTAATTCTTAAAAAAAAATTTAAAAAGTGGTTTGGAGCCCATTATCTGCATACCAGATTTTATAGTGTGTAAAATATAAACTGGAAATACCTTAGAAAAGACAGCAGTTAGGTTATTCTTCATAAATCACACTTACTTTCCCCAGTATGTCAAAGGATTTAAAACTAATGCAAAAGCTATAGTTCACTTTTAAGCATCTAAATAACGATCACTAAAAGCATTTCCCTTGTTTCTGGACACCTTACCTCAGAATCTACAAAGTGCCTTTGGTAGTAGTAAAAGCCTCTTCGACAAAGGTTACAATGGTTTAGAGCTGTTTTTAAGAAGTGTCTTCTATAAACTTGGTGCCAAGTATCCTTAATCTAAAATGAAAAAAGAAAACAAAAAAACAGAGTTACTGTACACTCTGCAGGTTAACCAAACAAATTCTGAAAAGTCATCCAAAGAGTTTACTTACAAAAACATAATTAAAACTAATGGTAATATTATTATTCTAACCAATATTTTTATCCATTAAAAATATTTTAAGACAAAGATTAGATTTACCACTACTCTGACCCCTTACCAGTTTATGTACTTCCAAATATGCAGTGTTTTTCAAAAGCATTGTTATTATATTCATATAATCATCCTGTAGAGTAGATAGGGTTGAGATTATCATCTCTCCTAGTTAGAGGTAATGAACCCCCAGGAAAAAGGGGTGGTGAGCCTAATCTAAGGACAGGTAGGAGTAGGAAGCCATTCTCAGACCTAGTCCATCAATGTAACAATACTTCCTTTTTGATTACTTCATTTCATTGTTAGAACAGCAAAATGACCCCCGCTAACGTCATTACTATGTAGTGTTCAAGGTTCTTTGACATCATTATCTTTTCTGAGCATGACAGTAATAATGTTAAGTAGGCAAAACAAGTACCACCAACACTATATGGCAGATGAGGAAAGTTGAAGTTCAAAGAGATTATATTAGTTACTAAAGGTACTATTACTAATGAATGGGATGAAACTGTGTTAGAATTTACACTTCTGACATCTAGCCCATCTGCTATTCTTGTCATTATACTTTGCTATTTCATAGCTTCATGAAGTATCGTGAACAAAATGTCTCTTGGAAAAAACCAGAGATTTTCCTGCTCAGAAAAAGAAATTAAGATATAAAGTCAGTGCATATCTTAATATGTGGACAAAGTCCAAATGTGGATAAATTAAATTTATATTCAACTAATAGTTCCATGTAATCATTAGTTTTAATTTCATCTTTAATTTATAAATAATGCTAGATAAAGCGTTTTATCTCCTTTCTTTTCTTGTTCTGACCTCTGGTGGAATTTATATATTAAGTATACTCATTTCTCAAGTGCAGAAACATAAATAGTAGATAATCTCTGAAAGAATTAATGGGTGGCTCTGAAATTTCTTGTATGATTATTTTTCTCCTTAGAATTATTTTTCTAATTGTGTTTCACTTAACTTAAGCTAATATTAAAATGAAATTTCAATCCCTTACACCCTAACTGGGGCACACAGGCCCACCAGAGAGTTATTTTTTTAAAATTTTCCCAAATAAGCATCACGAAGGTAAGTAAAACATAGTCTGAACTGTAATTATTTTTATTCTCATATTTATTATGAATGAGGAAAATGAGACAGAACCCTAAGGCACTATCCAGTTTAATAAGACTGTAACATTTCTATTTTCTCTCAACCTACTCATACCTGATTAAGGTACACCGGACTGAGAAAATAGAAATAAAAAAGAACTGTATCAAAGTAGAACTTGTATTTTGCAATCTGAAGCAGTGGAGCGGGGTGCGGAGATGTGGGTGGGCTTCACCCCCTCCTGCCAGAGCTCCCTGCTGAACCTACCCAGGTACGTCACTTTTTCAAGTCTCAATCTCCTCACTTACAAATTAAAGCATTATGTTTAAGAAAGCAATACCAAGAATAAATCTCTGCTCTGTACACAGCCAAAATGACTGTTCTTACAGTGTTTTTAGAGCCAACAAAAGTACATATGACCAAGGTCAAATCAAGCAGTTAAATACCCAAATAACATGTGAGTAGTAGTCACATTTCACCACAAGAAACAAAGATTAAGGAAGCAAGTTCATGCTAATCAGCAATATGTATTACCAAGCTTGGGTCCACTTCTACTCCTCGGGATTCGAGGTTCTTTCGGACTGTAGTTATCTCATCACTCGCCAAATAGGCTGGGTGCTCCTCATTACACTTCAACATCTTCTCCAATTCATTCTTGGTTTCATTGTGGACAAACTTTAAATTGTTTAAAAGAGGACTGTATTTTAGATGGTTCATCCTTTGGCACACTTATAAAAAATTTTAATAAATATACTGCTATTGCACAACAGGGGACACAAACGCCACACAAGAAACAAAAGAGAACATAGTACCCTGGCTTATGAATACAGAACAACGGGCTGGACTTAGGTGAGGCAAAAAAAAAAAAAAAAAAAAAGCCTTATCTGTTACATATTTTACTTTTGCTGAAATGTTTTATTGTCAAAGTTCCAGTACCAGGTACCTTACTTCTTGACCTTAGTGTGGAATATCAGTCTAGGAAAAAGGACCCTGAATACACGGGAAGAGATAATGTTTTATTAATGCCTCGTATCTAAGAACTAGAGGACTATAAAGACTTGCACCTGCTGACATGTTTCTTTTCTGATAAAAATTAATACATAGTTGGGATTTTTAAAAAATGTTCATTAAAAATTGTGCTTTAGACTACTTCTGCAAAGTGCTTACCCTCCCCTTTTTTTAAGATTTCATTTTTATTTATTTTATTTATTTATTTATTTAAAGATATTTATTTGAGCATGAGAACAAGCAAGCATGAGCGACAGAGCAGGAGAGAGAGAGCACAAGCAGGGGAGGGGCAGAGGGAGAGGGAGAAGCAGACTCCTGGCTAAGCAGGGAGCCTGATGTAGGGCTCCATCCCCGGACCCTGGGATCATGACCTGAGCCAAAGGCAGACGCTTAACCCACTGAGCCACCCAGGTACACCTAAGATTTAATTTTTAAGTAATCTCTACACCCAACATGGGGCTTCAGCTTATAACCCCGAGATCAAGGGTAGCACCTCTACAGACTGAGCCAGTCAGGCACCCAAGGTGCCCATTATTCTTAAATGTACTTCCAATCCCTTCTCTATAATTGTTCAGTCTGATGACCAATGAGGAAAACACATACTAGCGATAAATTTGAAAATAAGACTCATGCAGTATCAAATTATGTTTATTCTTTTTCTTCAATCCTTTCAAAATTGCATTGTAAAAGAAACTAGCTTCATATTCACCGATTATTCTCAACAAACTACTACCACCGATAGCACTTTGCCCCTATTTAAGTATAGAAGAATAAGATGTAAATGTAAACAACTGGCTTATAAATGAAACTACTAATTAATATTCTCCTAACACATGACACTTTATAAGAGCTATTACTTAATGAAGAGAATTTCACAGTTTCCTTAAACATCTGCTCGTGGTCTGAAGAAAGAAGGAAATCTCTATGTTAGATAATGTTCCCTAACTTTTGTCCTGTTTTCACTTCTGTCTGTCCACCTGTCCCCTGACCACAGTGGGTCTTCATGAGAACAGTACTCTCCCATCCATCCTGAAGATGATCTCCACAATTCAGCTCCAACAAGGAGAATGTTTCAATGGGATGGATTTTTCCCTAGATAACTAACGAAAATGTAGTAACATAAAAGAACAAAATAGTTTTCAGAGCATAGATTTCTCATCTTTAACACAGGACAATCTTAAATTTTCCTGCTAAATCAGTCACTCAAAAAGACAGAAGGAATTGTTACACAGCCACTGAAACTTGCAGTGTAAGACATGGGTATAGTCTCAGCCTCTTCTGTTTCTCACGGTAGCCTCTAGGAATGAGGTCTAGAATAGTGGCTTTCAACAGGGAGCAGGAGGGATAAAAAGGTTAGAGAATGAGAACTTGTCTATGGCCATACCACCCTGAATGCGCCCGATCTCGTCTGATCTCGGAAGCTAAGCAGGGTCGGGCCTGGTTAGTACTTGGATGGGAGAATGAGAACTTGGTTCAGTGAATCTGACAGGAGGGGATTTCTTCTGAAACAGAAAATGAAACATAACACATACAAATACTTCCCCAGGCGGTCCTGATGCCCCTGCCCCTACACTTCCAGTTACAGCTTCTGTTCTAAAGTCAGTCTGGGTCTTACACATGCTGCCCTGAAACCCTGAGAAGGCTCTTCTCTGAAGGTTTTCCACATTCCTCTCCTAGGCGACAGATCCCTGCATTAATCTAAAACTAATTCTTCTACTTCTCTTATAGGGATCCCATATGGGTTCAAATTCCTGAGAAAATAAGTTACGATTAAGAATTATTTCTCTCTGACAGTGATTGACCAAAGCACATTTGCCACTAGTTGCTGAGGCAAGCTGCCATCACTGATTATTCTGGGGACTTCAGGCCCAATTGCCCATTAGCCATGATGGTCAGGCACCATTTTTCTTCCAAGTTTATCTGTCTCATGCCAGTGCTTTTCAATCAATAATTCTTCTAGTCTTAAAATCAGAAACCTCTGATGGATCTCCTAAAACTTCTGACAGACTTCGTCCTCTCAACCCATGTATCAAGAGAGATAACTGACGCTCCCTGAAAACATGCATGATCCAACCACTAACTGTCCACTTTCTTGGCTTCTCTCCAGTCTCTTAATGACTCATTTTTCCACAAGAATTCTATTGGGAAAAAGAGAAGAGGAAGACTGTCCCTTCACTTTTTTAAGACAAATTGGAACTTACATCGCACAGCTTATGAAACAAAAAATGGATGAAACAAACAAGTATATATATATGTATGTATGTATAGGGTGTTGATTATATAACTTCTGTATTTAAGATGAGAACAAAAAAATAAGAAAATAGGAATGACATGATATTTGGTAATTTTCCATTTTTAAAATTTTTTCTCTTGATATTTCCATATCTTGGCCTCCTTTCTCTAATTACATGGATTCAAAGACAGAAAGAAAGAAGATTGGATTCTACCTCTTTTTCTTATTCATTACTTCCTTCACTTACATATTTTCCTTCTTACACCTCTTTTCTCTCTTTAGTTTAAGGAATTAACATAAGAATGCGATGTGGTATAAAACTGATTGCTAGATAGGAAAAGAAGCCCTAATGATAAGGAATAAAAAGATGGTAGGGGATAGGGACTTGAATGATCTGTACATCTTCCCTCCATTCATTTGTTGTTATTTATACTTGCCTTTACTGTTTTATTCTTCTGAAGTGCTCATTAAGTATTTACTAAATGAACAAATTCTATAGTTCCTCTTCCTGTCTGAATTTTTATACCATTTTGGGAACACAACAGCAAAATAACAGAAAAATCCAGAGGTAACTGATATCAGATGAGGTTAAAAAAAAAAAAAAAGTCACTATAGCTTTTATTCCAATCATATTCACTCTACATCCTCTGAAATCCTTGTCATTTTTTATTTCTGTTCATAATTTTAATTTTCGCTTTACCTCAAACAGGGAATTGAAATGAACAAAGTAACTTACCACAAAAGGGGCATGGTTCATTTCCCCTTCCTTTTAATAACACAGCTACTTCACTTAAAAAAAAACCAAAAACCTAAAAAAAATCCCCAAAACAACTTTCTTTTGTAGTTTTTTATTTATTCTAAAGATTCATTATAGTTTAGAAAGGCTGATGTAAAACATTTGAAATTATTAAGCTTGGTCTAGAGGCATGGAAAACCTGTATTTTAATACCTGAATTAAAATAAATGAAATATCGTAACACAGAGATATGTTTGTTTTAACCTGTTCTTGGGTCCGGTTCTTCCAGTACAACCACCTCTTTTTCCAATCTGGACCTATCATGTTTTCAATTGCGTTTTCAGCTAGAAAAATCAAAAAACTTCTTTTAATTCATCAATAATTTGATCATTTACCAAGTACATAAATTATAACTAAAAATAAATAGTCTTGTTTTCTTAACTATTTCTGACTGCTATCTCAATATAAAGTCAGCTGAAATAAATGAAAAGATTACATGATTGATATGGTACATACAGAAGAAATAATTTAATTATATGTATTTATAATCTATGAAAGGTACAGTTGCTTGTAAAGTTTCTATAAACATAGAGTCAAACACTAAAATAGTCTTCAATTATAGTTTTTTAAGAATATGAGTACATATAAACATGTGTCCAGTTTTAGTATTTTCAGTAGTTACTAAGCAGTTGACTGAAAAATCTGACAAAAATATTTAATTATAGTATTAACGACAAAGACTAGGAAATGTCGGTTTCATTTATTTTTTAAAAACCTTTTTTTTAAAGATTTTATTTATTTATTTGATAGAGATCACAAGTAGGCAGAGAGGCAGGCAGAGAGAGGAAGGGACTCAGGCTCCCTGCTGAGCAGAGAGCCCGATGCGGGGCTCCATCCCAGCACCCTGGGATCATGACCTGAGCTGAAGGCAGAGGCTTTAACCCACTGAGCCACCCAGGCACCCCGAAAAACTTTTTTTTTTTTTTTTTTTAAAACAAATGTTCATCAAGTTGACTTAACTCCTTCACCACTGGGAATACTCAAAACTCAATAACCCGTGTCCCTACTTACTGTCTTTGAGCCGAGCTTGAAGAGCTTCTTCCATAAAATAAATAGCTGCATCCCACTGCTGTTTATCAGATATGGAACGATCTTCTAAAGCATTGTGTTGAATAACCCTCTGAAATGACAAGGAAAGAGAAACAGCTAATTTGATTTATGCCTTATCATTTTTTTTTTTAAACATTTTATTTATTTATTTGACAGAGACAGAGAGGTCACAAGCAGGCAGAGAGGCAGGCAGAGAGAGAGGGGGAAGCAGGCTCCTCTCAGAGCAGAGAGCCTGAAGACATAGGGGCGCCTGGGAGGCTCAGTGGGTTAAGCCTCTGCCTTCCGCTCAGGTCATGACCTAAGCCCGAAGGCAGAGGCTTAATCCACTGAGCCACCCAGGCACCCCTATGCCTTATCATTTTAGTAATTTTATTCAAATAGATGGCATATTAAATATACAAAATAACAGCTGCACCTAAAACATAAAGTATGTAGCTCCCCTGCCCCCAAAGTATGTAGCTCCCACGCAAATACAGGAGGTCCTACTATCTGCCTATTTGTCAGCTTTCTTCCAAAAGAATGAACAGTGAAGATTTTTTCCTATACCAAATTAAATGATCTATGTCTGATAGAGATACATCATACATGTAACTACATAAAATCTGCCTAGAACCCTAGTACTCAAGAGTTAATGATTCAGATCTTCGCTACTCTCCTTTTTGTGATATGATCTGTATGTCTCATCTTCAAAAAAGAGAAACACAACCCGTCTCACTTTTAACATCACTGAAAAGTATAAAGGAGAGAAGCTTAAAAGGTCTGGACAACTATAAACAAATGTAAGTTATTATAAGAAAACTGATTTCTAAATTTTATAATTTTTGAATGAATGAATGAATGAATGAATGAAAAAGGACACTTGCAGGAAGCTAGTCTCAAAGGCATTTGACAAGAATGAATACAGCTTTCAAACACAAAGACAAACCCTTGTGTAAAAATAAATTGTAATTACAACCGCCCCCAGTGAAATATGCATTTTTCTAGAAAACTGTTCTATCTTATCTTTCAAAGGTACCTCTTTGGAACAGTCTGAGTCCAGCAGGGGCTTATTAACAAGGTTCATGGTGATGTGAACGTTTTACATAACAAAAGATCTGTTGGAAGTGAAGGATTCCGTGGAGGTCAAGAGCCAGGCTCTGTAACTGGAGCAGGGCTTGAGTCTGAGCTTTGCCAAGGACAATAATAAAACTGCTTAAGAACTAAATAAAATAGTGCGTAGAAAATATATTATAGAGTTTCTGGCACCTTTTAAGCGTTCAACATGTGGTAAATAGCATTATTTTAGGAGTCTAATATTTTATGACTCAAATCCACTGAAAAGCAGTGCATCTAATACCTTTCATTACCCCCAAGGGTAAAAATAAGCAGCAGCTATCCTCTGAGACATCTGGTTCAGGCTCATGTAATGGCTAGTCTACAACAATCTGTGAAAGTTTAAAGAAGCCCTTTTACTGCAAAATTCGACTTTTCTCTGAAATGACAGCCATGAAAGAAATAGAGAACTGTTAAAGGGCTGATTACGGACAGTTAAACTATTTCTTTTCCTCATTATTTTAAATGCAGATCCTAATTGAAATAGTCATATAAAAATAACTTCCTATAAAAAGGGTATGAATTTGAGAAATTATATAAAACTGTGAGGATGACACTGTAATATAATTATAATATTACATTATAATAGCATGATCAAATTATATAATATATAATACATAGTAATATATAATTACATATAATAATATATAAGTATATATCAATAAGTATATATATATGTAATTGTAAGGACCTTTTTATATTTTAGCCAGAGGCTTCCCTGCTCCCCTTCCCCCAGGGGATTTACTTAAAAACAAGTCCCGGAAACCAGCCTCAGGTAACAAAGCTCAAAAACAAGGGTGGGTCAGGCCAGGTGGAGACTTCTGATCAGTGGGGGATTGCATACTGTCTCCCTATTTACCAAGGAGTATGGGCCCCGCCCTTTGGGAGCCTTTTGGGCGCCAATCCTAACCAAGGTGTGATAGGCTGGTTCAAATGTCTACTGGGGTAAATTGTAATTCAATTGGTCACCTAGCATGACTGTGCAGCTTTCTCTGTGTGTTACAGTTTCGTTGGCCACCTGCGGGTGGCCAGGCCCAACCGCATGGCCTTTACTCTTAAAAGCTAGTCTGTGAAACAGAGAAGGGTCGCCCTCTCTTGTAAGAGATGAGTCCCCGAACGTTCAGTTAGATTCTAGATGCTTGGCACGAAATAAAGCTTTGCTTGACCTTTGCTTTATATCAGTCTCACTCCTTTAATCACGGACCCATTTTTGGGGCATAACAGTAATATAATATAATAATCAAATGATGTACCAAGCTGTCCTCCGCAAAATCATTCCACTTGTGGCGTTTAATACTTTCTTCCTTAACAGCCTCTTTAAGTTTATCAAATATGTCATCATGCTCTTTCCCTTTTGGTTCTGTCATGAAGCGGGAAAATTCTTCTTGTAGTGTCTCCCAAGCAACCTAGATTTAAAAGAAAAAAAGCTGTATTTTTACTACGTACTTTAATATGTAACATGACAAACACGTGAATTTAAGCCAAACGGATGTAATAAGTCAGCTTGTCACAAAACACATATGAAACCACAATTTTTTTTTTAAAGGCAGCAAATACAAACTCTGGCCTAGATATCTCACACTGGTAGCTGGTGGGATAGAGTCGATGTCCTGACATTTTTTTCTAGACATACAGTGTTTTAAATTTTAAAAAATTAGTAGCCAACACTAAAAATAGACTTCATATAAAACCTGTGTTTCTAGCCTCTCTCTGGAATGACAGCACTGTACCCGGGTTCCCATACAACACCAGCTGCAGCTGAACTGGGGCCACCCCCTTGAGATAGGTTTGCACTCCAATCAGCCACCACACTTAGTTCACTTATTTCATTCTGTATAACATGTGAGTTTGCCTGCTTCTTCCATACTGTAGAAAGTTTAAAATGTCATAATAATCTTCATATCATTGTTAAGATCCAGTCTTTTTCACATCTTTGTCTTTATGCAAATATATGAACCAATGCATCAATACCGTCAATCATATTGAATATTACTTATACCAAATAAGTAATATTCAACTTATATTAATAGCTAACTCATAATTACCTGGCCAGTGAAAGGAAGAACATAGTGTCAAAAGTAACTGAGAACTAAATCTACTTAGGATTAAGTGGGCTAGTTGATGTTGTATTTTTTTAGTCCTCTTCATTTTAAACATTAAGAAATCAGGGCATAGGGACGCCTGGGTGGCTTAGTTGGTTAAGCGGCTGCCTTCGGCTCAGGTCATGATCCCAGCGTCCTGGGATCGAGTCCCACATCGGGCTCCTTGCTCGTCAGGGAGCCTGCTTCTCCCCCTGCTTCTGTCTGTGCTAGCTCGTTCTCTCTCCCCCTCTCTCTGACAAATAAATAAATTTTAAAAAAATCCTTAAAGAAATCAGGGCATAAACAACGTGACTGTCCAAAAATACCCAGTGAGGTGTGAGAATCTATATTTCCTGACCATTCAGTAGATCTACATCTTTCTGCCACACCCAGCCATGAAGGGAGAAAGCAGCAGGAAACAGAATGACCATTTCCCTGCTGAGCCTTAGGATGTGACAATATCCTACCATGGGACAGGGCCCAGATAGATGTCAAGGCCAGCTGTGAGAAGAGCTAGTGGAGTGGTGGCAGTAGCCCTCTCATTATTTGAAGTACATGTGTCAAGAACTGTCAGGGGTCAGCTCTATGCAGCTTTGGAAGAACAGCTGTCAGTTCTTAGAAAGCTTAAAGAAGCTGAGAAAAGAGGTGAAGAAGCCAGGAGCAGAGCAGAACAGGAAACACACCAGATTAATTAAAAAGTTGACATTTTCTTTTTAAGAAAATGAAAAATAAAATTATCTTTAACACTGATTCTAATTTTGTGAGCAACCTCACACAGAGGCACAGGACACGCTGAATCTTTGCTAGAATAACCATTCTTCAGAGTAACACGTATGGCAGATCAACTTAGATAACAGCAGCTGGCACTTACTGTGTAGTTACTGTGAGCCAGGGATGTCTAAATATTTTACATGTTACATACATTTATGTATCGTTTACTTTTTTTTTTTTTTTAAAGATTTTATTTATTTATTTGACAGGCAGAGAGGTGGCAGAGAGAGAGGGGGAAGCAGGCTCCCCGCTGAGCAGAGAGCCCGATGTGGGGCTCGATCCCAGGACCCTGAGATCATGACCTGAGCTGAAGGCAGAGGCTTAACCCACTGAGCCACCCAGGCGCCCCACATATCATTTATTTCTTATAACAATCTGTGAGGTAGGCAACAATACCATCCCTAACGTACAGACAAAAAAAAGCTTAAGCAACCAGTCCAAGGCTCACACAGCTACTAAGTGGGAGACCATGCGTAACAGAAAAGCATTCTTCAAGGTACTTTCTTTTAATTCCTAGTCTAACCTTCTGGCAGGAGTCAAAAGTCAAACTAAGGAAATGATTAAGTACAACTGAGCTTTGCAGAAAATCAATAAATGAAATGTTTTATCCATTAAACATTTTCCTTATGAAATCCTTATCCACAGAAAAAGCTAAAAACATTTCACATTCGAGCAAATTTTGCTGGTTTTGTTATATGCTATTTTTGGAATAGAACAAATACCTTCAGGCCAGCACCATACCAATTAATAAATTTTTATAATGATAGTCACCAGTAGTAGCATTAAGGTTAATCCCACCACAGAGAAGAGAAGTAAAGAATAAATGGAGCATAATGACCCAAAGGAGACAATGGCTGTGATGGGAATAAAACCTAAAATTCACAGCTCCTACTCCCTTCAGATAATGCTTCTTACCCATTTAATTAAATTATATCCTAACCTCTACTGCTTTATTAGGAAGCTGTTTATCAGTCCACTGTTTAAGCTTGATATCCACTGTTGTATTAAAAGTCCCTGAATTCATGGTCTGTGCAGCTGGAAGATAGATGTTTTCAATCACATGAGTGGATACTCTTTCCCATAAAGACTGCTGAAGGATTTCTTCCCTGAAATTAAAAAAAACAAAAACAAAAAAAAGTTTCAAAAACACCAAAATTTAAACATAACCTTGTTTTCAAAAACAGCTTTATTGCCCTTATAATAGATTGCACATATTTAAAATGTTGACAATATGAATACACCTGTGTGAATCACCATAATCAACATAATGAACTTCTCCATCATCTCCAAAAGTTTTAGCCATTGTATCCACTTTATTACTAGAGATTAGCTTGTATTTTCTAGAACCGTACATAAATGCAACCATACAGCATACTCCTATTTTATCTGTCTTCTTTTACTCAGCATATTCTGAGAGTCATCCACATTGTTGTGTATATCAATGTTTCACTTCTTTTTACTGCTGAGTAGTATTCCACTATATGAATCTGTTTATCTATTTACCTGTTAATGGACATCTGGGTTGCTTCCCATTACTGGCTATTCCAAATAAAGCTGCTACAAGCATTCACTGTATGGGCACATATTGCTCCTCCTCTTGGGTAAAACATCTAGAACTGGAATAGCTGTATCATATGGCAATTATACAAATAACTTTTTATGGTACTGCCAAAACTGTTTTTCAAAATGGTTGAACTATTTTACATTCCCACCAGACAGTATGAGAGTTCTAGATGCTCTACATGTTGCCAACATTTGATATGGTTAGTAATTCTGCCAGGTTTACAGTGGTATCTCACTGTGGTTTTCTTCTGTACTTCCCTAATGATTAATACTTCTGAGCATCTTTTCAAGGGCTTATTTGCCTAATATTAATACATACTTTATATGTATTGATGGTGAAGGGGAGTCCAAGTCTGAGAACTTCTTGGCGTAATTTTAACAATTTATCAGACCACAGCACAAAGCACAGAGATGTTATTGGATACTGCTACGTAAAACTGCCCAACACATCACAATAAATAAAGGTAACAATGTAAAAGATGGATAATCAAGTTGAGAATCCTTCCTGCCTTAAAGACATCTTAGAAGAATAAAGATCTCTAAACAAGAAAAAGACAACTATTTCCAATCAAGGAAAAAAACTAAACTCTTAAGAAAATATTTATTTGGCTTCTCCCAAACTAATTTCTACTATAAGATAATACTACAACATAAAAAACACTCTGCTTACCCAAAGTGGTCAGTCTTTTTTTTTTTTTTTTTTTAAAGATTTTATTTATTTATTTGAGAGAGAGGCAGTGAGAGAGCATGAGCGAGGAGAAGGTCAGAGGGAGAAGCAGACTCCCCGTGGAGCTGGGAGCCCGATGCGGGACTCGATCCCGGGTGTCCGGGATCATGACCTGAGCCGAAGGCAGTCGTCCAACCAACTGAGCCACCCAGGCGTCCCCAAAGTGGTCAGTCTTAAGAGTAACCTCAACCCGCTACTACGCAGCCACAAAGCTCAGGGTGGCAGAAATAGCTGACCAAAGGCCAAGTTTCCATTTTCTTGGTTGAGAAGTGTCAACACTCCCTTCTATCCAAACTCCTCATATTCACTCAACATCTTGTGTAAAAATAAGTTTACTGAGTCAATAAGCTTAGCTGCTGGTTTCCCCTTGCTAACTTTCAGGTCTGTTTTCAGTGACAACCAGAATACCAAAGAGTTAGTGTAAGGAGGTAAGGTTATACTACAGGGGACCAGAAGGACAAAGTTAATTTAGTCACAGTGTTAATGACAGATAATGATAGGGAGATTTTTAGGAGACAAATGGAAAAAAAAAAAGCTTCTCAGGGTCTCCTATTCATTAATTTCATTAATTCATATTCATATAACTTTAAACACAAATTCAAGATTTCTGAAAGATGAACAAAAGGCCAGGATCCAGCCTCTGAGCACCAAGCTTTTTGCTGCTCCTATCTCAGAAAAGACTTGGTCTGTCATCTCTTCCCTGGAGTCTGGGCCAAAAATTGACATCTCAGACACCCTTTCAAGGAGATAATAACAAAATTCCAGACCATCAAATCCTGACAAGTCTATGGTAACTTTCTTACAGGAGGCCTCTTTCTAATCCACCACAGGTAGCTGCTGTCACCCATCCTCGCCCCACAATCCTCATCTCCCCTTTCACCACCAAAGCTGTTGTCCTCTGTCCACACTCCGCCTGCTCCCCTGCCTTCATCATAATCATGTTTACTGTGCCCTCTATACTCTGTTCCATAACAAACAAACCACTTTACATTCTCACTCTTTGCCTGTTCCTTACATCCTCAAACCTTTCCTGGCTCTCCCTTCCAGACAATGGTTGTCCTTACCCCACAATCTGTCTTCTGGACCATTAGTCCTCAACTCTCACACAAAAATCCCTGTGCCGCGGCCAGCACGTTACACGTGCTTACACTGTCTGCCACCCCAGCATGCACCCTTACTTACATTCCTAACACGTTATATGACTGTAGACTTCTCTATTCTACATTTTGCCATCATCTAGGGATAATTCCACAAATACACAAAATATAACTTTAACATTATAGTTCTATGTATTCCCCTCATTATCTCCAGGAACTTTACCTCCGTTTTACTCCATTTTAATGAAAACATTTTTCAAAATGGAAATTTCTTATTTTAAAGCAGAGGACTCACTCTATAATTTCAACTAATACAAAAAATGTAAGAAGTCCTCCATAATTCCTCTTTCAGTAGTATAATTCACAGCTTAATTTATCAATAAAAACATTTAATGCTTACATAAATATTTGTGTTTACATAAGTGGATCATATTACACAGATTGCTTTATAAACACTTTTTAAAAGTTAAAAGCATATTATACAGTTTTCTATGTTAACATCTTATATTTTTCTTTTCTTTTTTTTTTTTTAAAAGACTTTATTTATTTATTTGACAGAGATCACAAGTAGGCAGAGAGACAGGCAGAGAGAGAGGAGGAAGCATGTGCCCCGCCATGCAAAGAGCCTGATGTGGGGCTCGATCCCAGGACCCTGAGATTATGACCCAAGTCGAAGGCAGAGGCTTTAACCCACTGAGCCACCCAGGTGCCCCAACATCTTATATTTTTCAACGGCATCACAGTAATCCACTCTATGAATAAATCAAATATGTTAATTCAAAGAGAAAACACAAGTTTTCAATTTTTTTACACTTATAAGTAAAACAACAGTGAAGATTCTTATGTGTTCATCTTTGTCAAATATATCTTTATTCCTACAAATTCACAGCAATGTAATGACTGGATAAAAATGTACTCACTGTTTAACTCATTTTTCCATTACCTATACATCCAATCACTAAATCCTATCAATTCTACCTTCTAGGTAACTTCTCAGATATTTCAAAATTTTCTCCTCTTCTCCATCTGCACAACCACTATTCAAGTTCGAGCCACCATTACCTCTCATCTACATAATTTCAACAGCCAACTGTCTCTTTGCTCACTGCCCTCTCCTTCATAACATTCCACTTTCCCTACTACAAAGATCTTTCTAAAACAGAAATCCGCCCTAAAGTTATTCAGCAGCCTTCAAGTGCTCATAGGATAAATTCCAAGCTTCTGAGCAAGGTTTATATGGCCCTTGATAATCTATATCTTATTTGTATCTACTGTTTTATCTCCTGCTACTTGCCTCCCCTATGCTAAAGCCATCGGTAACAGTCTTCAGTCTTCAGCTACTTTTGTCACCTTGCTTGCTCTCACACCTCCTGGGTTCTGCAATTTTCTGTCATTGCCTTTACCTAACACCTTTTACCCATTAAATCTAGAATTATGATATCAGAAATCTTTTTTAATTCCTCAACTCTGAGTTAGAGAACTCAACTGTGCATTCCCATTTTCCTTTCACTCTTTTAACAAAATAAACTCAACACTTTTAACCAAAAGTTATATGCATACCATCATACCATTTTTTAAAAAGTGTATTTCTATCAATATAGCCAGCTACCCTTCTAAATGACTATGAAAAACATATAAAACTATAATAATGGTCACATAATGTTAATGGTATACCAATATCTCCTGCTTAATGTCTGTAATCAATTCCTGATGATGAGGTATATTACGTGAAATTGCTGGGAGCCTATTTCTGCCTATAATGCATCATATGTCAAATTTAAACCCCTAACAAATGTTTTAAAAACACAGTTACAGTACAGTAGAATGCCTATAAGTAAATTATAAACAATAACATTTGGGACATAAAATACTTGTAACACTGCTTCCAGATCACAAAGTATAGATCAAGTAGTCTTGGTAATTAAATAATTAATATCTTAGTCTACCCTAAAATATCACATAAGGCATATGCAACAACAACAACAAATACTACTTAGGACAGTAACAACTATGTCGCAAAAATAAAATGCTTTGGGTAAAATGCAGTTGAATTCAGGGTGGTATGAACACTTCCAATTAGGACCTGCTATTTTGATCTATGTGTTAAGCTACAGAGTCCAGGGGGGGGAAAAAAAAAAACGCTGATGAAAAGATACAGAATCATCTGATCCAGCAGCTCACAGAATAAATCTCTAGCAGCCATATGTCCCATTTCTTTCCCTTGCCTTATCAGTAGGCAGCCTGGAAATACAGGCTTCTCATCCCTTCACAATTCCCTTCAGCCACCTGTGTGTTAAATAAATGACATCTATATCCATTGCTCACTTTAGTGCAGGCATACAAAATTACCCATTTCATGATGATGACAGAAATTTACAGGGGCACCATATTTTTCTCCCATAAACAGCATTATTAGTTGTAATAGTTTACAAATCACTTTTTTTTTTTTTGCCATTAAATAAGAATTTTTTTTTTACACTTCTAGTTTTTCCATTAGGTTTTTTTAAGTATAATTAACAGACAGTGTTATATTAGTTTTAGGTGCACAATATAATGATTCAACAGTATACATGTTACTCCAGTACATTACAACAAAATATATGTTACTCCAAGCTCATCATGATAAGTGTAGTTAGCATTACAAATCACTTTTCATGTACATTATCCTCATACAACCTAGTACGACAAGTAGTATTCATTCTGTGTGCACATGTGCATGTGTGTGTGTGTACACACACACACAAAATCTCGTGCAATTTCAAAAGCTAATTGGCTTACAGAAAGTCATAGAACTGGCTTAAAATACAAATAATAACAAAGATAAGCTGGACTGTGTATATAAACCTGATTGATCAATCAACAAGTATAGATAAGATCAAGAATCCTTTTGGGGATAAGGAGAGGAGACTGGAAACAGACCAACTTTGGCTCCTTGAATAGGAAGAAAGGACATTGATGTGGGGAAACTAACAATACTAAATAAACTAATAATACTGAATATTGAATTCAAATTTAAGGACTGGACACTACTCTCTAGACTCAATTTGGATCTTCAGCTGAGCAAACAGAAGAACAGAAAATATTTAGTTCTAGTCCAAGAATGATAAATTCTTAAAAACACTACAGACTTCATTAGAAAGATAATTCATGCACAAGGAATTTGTTAATTAAAATATGATCACATACACACACAAAATCAAGGCTATTTATACACACCTTGCCTGAGGTACACAGAACCTATTTCGGTTTCAGTGCCCTATTCCAACAAATTTAAGAGTGCCAAAATTCACTTAAACATAAATAGAAGGTGAAAATAAATAAATAAATAAATAAATGAGAAAGTGACAGTTTGCCCCAAAAGAGATTTGCATGACTACTTTTCAAAATGATGCATTTACCTATATTTTTAAATCTCCAATAAAATTCAACTTAAAATATGATTTGTACAAAACATGAGGCACTTATTAAAAAGCACCAACTGTTCTTACTCAGAAATGAGAACTCGAAAATACATATTCTTTTCCCTTTCCAAATTAGTTTTCACTACAGTTTTGTTCTCTGTGAGTAATCTAATAAGAGCAACCAGGTTTTTTGAATTTATTTTATTTAAATTCAGTTAAATAACATATAGTGTATTATGAGTTTCAGAGACAGAGATTAGTGATCATTCTATCACCCAGTGCTCATTATATCACGTGCCCTCCTTAACGTCCACCACCCAGTTCCCCCATCTCTCCACCCACTGCCCCTCCAGTTTGATTGCTATGATTAAGAGTCTCTTATGGTTTGTCTCCCTCTCTGATTTTGCCTTGTTTTATTTCTCCCTCCCTTCCCCTATAAGAATAACCAGTTTTGATAGACTAATCTTTATATAAAACATTAACTTGATGCAACTTTTGGCTAAATGACTTGACAGAAATCAAAATTTTTATAAGGTAAAAAGAAGTCCAAGACAAATTAAGATTTAAAAAGACCATGCAGGGGCGCCTGGGTGGCTCAGTGGGTTAAAGCCTCTGCCTTCGGCTTAGGTCATGATCCCAAGGTCCTGGGATCGAGCCCCACATTGGGCTCTCTGCTTGGCGGGGAGCCTGCTTCCTCCTCTCTCTCTGCCTGCTTTTCTGCCTACTTGTGATCTCTGTCTGTCAAACAAATAAATAAAAAAATCTTAAAAAAAAAATAAACACCATGCAGAAAGCAATTTTTCAGAATACCTTTTCTGAAAGATACTTAATAAATATATAATTTATTATATTTAAGACTAACCACTTTCAGTAAGCAGAATGTTTTTTATATGTTGTAGTATTATCTTACAGTAGAAATTAGTTTGGGAGAAGCCATATAAATATTTTCCTGAGAGTTCAGTTTTTTTCCTTAATTGAAATAGCCTTTTTTAAAAAATTAGTTAGACTACAATAGTAGTTAGATTTTGCAAAAAGAAATACTTTTATGCTATTTACTGTTTGGGGGGATGAGCCAAGGCTACAATAAATCACTGATTTATCAATCTAAATTTTAATATTTTGTTATAATCCATATAGTAAAATCTTTGAGAAAAGGTCAAATACTCACCAATGTTTTGGTGTAACCTGGCTCAGACTGATAACTTCATCGAGGATTTCATTTTTTGCTTTTTCAAATAGTTCATTCTAGGTAATATAGATACAAGTAAGTAAGATTTTCATAAGATTAATCTGCCCTGATGTGAATTTCAGAGATAACTAAAAAGAAGCCCTCTGACAGGCTAGTAGGGTTAGATTATGTCTGAAGCATGCATGACCAAGAAGTAATGTTCTTTTCTCCTACTCTCTTTTTTAGAATACCAGTAGCCAGATAAGAACAAAGAGATGGACACAGATGTCTATCTTATTCACTCAATTCTGAGTGTATTTTTTCATATAACAAATGTTACATGAAAATATCAATACATATTAATTTAATCTATTAGCGTTAGTAAACTGATGCAGTGTTTTACAGCAGATAGCATTTTAAAATCAAAGAAAACCAATATTTAAGTTCCACTAAATTAGAGTATATTTCTCCATGGTAAATACTGAAAAGGTAAAAAAGCTGATGCATAATTTTTAAAAGTTTACATTACACATATATTAATTCTATTAAGACCTTTAGAGAAATGTTCCTCACTTTTTCAGAAAACATTTTTAAACACTTGCTTTAGCATCTTATGATCTAAAATTATTTTTTAATATTATGTGCTAAATAATTTAAATTATTGTAGAAGAGAGAACTGTACTCTTGCATTTATACAGAGACTGTATTCTTGCAGCTCTAAATTAGTAATGCTATGGTCAAAACCAAAGCAATTTGGCTTACCAGACTTCGCTCATCAACATAAATTCTGTTAGGGCACAATTATTAAACAAGCCATATGCAAAATACATGAGGCACACAAACATTACCCGGTCAAGTTCTCGCAGGCGAGGATAGTTATTCTTCCACTCAGTTTCAAGGTTAAAACGTGTTGCTGAGGAAGAAGGAAAGACGTTCCAGTTTCAGAATTCTCTTTCTATCCAACTGCAGTGGTTAAAGGTGATCTCACTTATCTCTGTACTAACTGAATTTCTGGTGTGTATCTACGGCTCCTGAGTATTCTGGCTCTCAATATCTCAGAATCTCACTATTGTAACAGTTTTCCAAACCAATCTTCTTGACTTGCTTCTCCATCTTCAATCCACATGGCACAGAGCTGAAACAGCCTAGTACAGCTGCTAAGGCATGGACTCTGGAGTCACATCACAACGATTCAAATCCTGGGTCTATTATTTATTGTGTGTGATACTGAGTGTATCACTTAGGTAAGTTACCCGGGTGTCCCAGTTTCTTCTTCTGTAAAATGGGAACAGTAACAATACTCATAGGGTTGCTGGTAGAATCTAAGCAGGTAGAATTCCCAAGTGGGAAAAGGGAAGGAAAGTATACTCCCATCAAATGAAACTATGGAAACAAAGCCACAGAGCAGGAAAGTGTGGGCTTCAGGAACTAGGACAACACAGCTGAGGCAGAGGCTGCTCTGCCTACAACACCATTCCCCACTTCCCCCTAAAACAGGGGAATCTGAGTCCTCTCTAGTTTACTAAGCTTTCTCCCAAACACTACTGCAAACTTTTTACTCTGTTTAAACTCTGCAAAGTGCTCCTTGCAATGTTTTTTCTGAAGGAGAAAATGTTCTTGAACAACTGAAAATTTCTATTCTTCCCATTTTTCCACATGCTAGCTAATAGACAATGAGCTAAAAAGCAACTGTTTAGGAAATAAAGAATCTGCTGAGTACCTAAGACTGCCATCTAAAGAAATGTCTAAAGTTGTTAACTTACCTTTGAAACTATCAGCCTGTTGCTCAACTGACTCTCGTACCATTTTCCAAAAGCAGTCTGAAACAGCTAGGCTTAAATTTCTTGTAGTCACTTGGTGTGCCTTCAGCATGCTTGTCCTATTAAAAAATAACAAGAGCTATGTACATAAAAATGGCAAAAAGGACAACACTCTCACCAGGTTTGAAAATGTGCTTGTTATAATATAATGAGAATAGTGACTCTCACATTTTATACTGGCGCTGTTCAATAAAACCTTCTATGATGCAGAAAATGTCCTCTGTCTGAGCTACCCACATGGGAGCTACTAACCGAATGGGGCATTTAAGCCTTGGAATGTGTGGCTGGTGTGACTGAGAAACAGAAATTTAAATTTCCTTGAAGTTAACTAATTCAAATTTAAATAATCACCTGAGGGTAGTGCCTATCATGCTCGACAGCTAAGTTCCATATACTTGTCAGCTCCCGTACCCACAGATAATACTTAAGACTATGTTTTCAAGAGCTATCTTGACTTATTTTATTATACTAATACAGACGCAAATATACGTTGCCATTTTTAGAGACTCTCTATATAAGGTTTTAATATAATTCAGTTGTCCCTTAGCTCTTCCTTTTTGTTTCTCTGTCCAGATCTTATTTTCTGTTAATTTCTGTCAATATTTACTTAGGGATATCCCTTTGACATCCCCATACCCTACTCCAACTTCCCCCAATACTGAAAGAGAACCAAATATGTGTACTCAAAATGTAACTGTTGAGGACACGTGGCTGGCTCAGCATGCAACTTTTTTTTTTTTAAAGATTTTATTTATTTAGGGATGCCTGGGTGGCTCAGTTGGTTAACTGTATGACTCTTGGTTTCAGCTCAGGTCCTGATCTTGGGGTCATTAGATTGAGCCTGATGTTGGGCTCTGTGCTCAGCACAAAGTCTGCTTGTCCTTTTCCCTCTACTCCTCCCCCTGCTTGCCCCGCTCTCTCTCAAATAATACATAAAATCTTGAAACAAGAAAACAATATTTATTTATTTGAGAGAGCGTGCGCATGGGCACAAGCAGGGGGAGGGGCAGGGGGAAGACAGACAGAATCTCAAGCAGACTCCCCACTACGTGCAAAGCCCAACACAAGGTTCAATCCCACAACCCTGAGATCCTGACCTGAGCCAAAATCAAGAGTCAGATGCTGAGCCGCCTGAACCCCCCAGGCACTCTGGTAGGGCAGGCCAATCTTTTTTTTTTTTTTTTTAAAGATTTATTTGACAGAGAGAGAGATCACAAGTAGGCAGAGAGGCAGACAGAGAGAGAAAGAGAGGAGGGGAAGCAGGCTCCCTAGCAAGCAGAAAGCCCAATGTGGGCTCGATCCCAGGACCCTGGGATCATGACCTGAGCCCAAGGCAGAGGCTTTAACCCACTGAGCCACAGGCGCCCCTAGGGCAGGAGAATCTTATTGTGAGTTTGATACCCACATCAGGGGCAGAGTTTACTTACTTATTTACTTATGAGAGAAAAAAAAAGAAAAGAAGAGAAAAAAAGAAAAGAGAGAGAGAGAGAAAGAAAGAAAATAAATATAAAATACAAAATGGGTTTCTTTAAAAGATAAATAAAAATGTTGTTTTGATTTTTAAATATCACTTCATAAGTAAAACTAAAGAGGTGTCCGTGTTATCTTTCAGTGCCCACAGTCCAAGGGGCAGTTTATCACACGAGCCTGTGTTGTACCCGGTGATAAGCTGCTTCTCATTCTGAGTAGCTTGAGGACTTTTTAATTAGCCATAATCGCGCCTCAGATAAACCTCATTGGCTATGATACTGCCACTGCACAAAGCTGAGGACTTGCCTTTTAGATAGAGATTGCGATTTGGGAAAAATTCTGGAAATTCAATGTTAAGCTAACAGCTATAAAACAAACTTTTAAGTGAAAACAGTTTAAGCTACTTCCTCAGTATAAAATTTTTAAATATTTAAATCATATACCTACTTTAGGAGTTTTGAATTTTGAAAAAATTCTTCTTCATATTCTCTTATAGCTTCAATGCTTTCAGAGCTGTTTCCTAGGGAAAGATGATGGAGGTCTAAGAAAATAATTTTATTTGAAAACAACAAAAACTTAAATTATATAATAATCCCTCTTTGCATACCTTTTCCTGTTACAACAGCAAAATAACCCAGAGCTTTCATTGGGAAGAGTTTTCCTTCAATAATCTGCTGAATCTATTTTTAAAAGTGGGAAATAAATGTGAGATATATGTTTATATAATTTTTTAAAGCACAACATACTGTTCAAAAAGAAAATTTAATAATGCTGCATACATATATGTTCAGTGAAATATACAAATCGGTACAAAAGTATTAAAATGGTTCTCAAATCGCTATTTGAGGGAAAAATGAATATATTTAATTTCACTACACTAAAAGATACATTATTAAAACCTAAGATGCATTAGTAAAACCTGGAATGATGTGCAGTGGAGTCAGGTTTAGTTCAATCTCAATTCCACCACTTACTAGCTATGAGGCCTGAAGAAGCTACTTAATTTTTTTTTTAGGTTTTATTTATTTATTTGACAGAGATCACAAGTAGGCACAGGGGCAGGCAGAGAGAGAGGAGGAAGCAGGCTCCCTGCTGAGCAGAGAGCCCGATGCGGGGCTCAATCCCAGGACCCTGGGACCATGACCTGAGCCGAAGGCAAAGGCTTTAACCCACTGAGCCAACCAGGCGCCCCGCTACTTACTTTTTTCAAAATGACTGTTGAGAAGATTCTCTGTGGCACTACGATACGTACCACAGCGCCAGGCATGCACAGGCACTCGATAAATGGCAGCTACGATGATTATTTCCCTATACTCTTCTTCAAATAGATAAATTCTAACCAAGGTGGACTGTCTTATATTACACGACTTTTAAAAAATATTGGGATCCATTGACTCTCATCTCTTTTAGGGTCAAAAACCCTTTTCTAAGTGTGGTAAAAACTAGAAACTCTGTCACCAGAAAAATGCCTATTTGCATAGAGATCTATCATTCACACAACTGAAGTTTCTGCTCCCAGAAGCCCATTCACATTAACACTGGAGTAAGAATCACTCCTCCAAGACAAGTTACACCCCTGAACTAATGTTGCCTCTTTGGTATAAAAAAGGATTGACAGAAAACTTAAACTGCATTTCAAACGAAATACAAACTTACTATCCTAGGGAAGAGGGGAAAGGAATGAAGGAAATGAAGGGACATGGGAAGGAGGCACAGAATTCGCTTCTACTTTGTTTCTACTTGTCTCCATACCAGGACCAGCACCACCACAGCAGGCCCTCCCCCTCAAAATATGGCAAAGTAAAGGTCATGGAGGCTGTGCAGAGAAGAGTTAACATAGCAGGCATGAGACTGTGGTCCTTAGAAAGGCCTGTTCGTTCTTGGCTGGCATCTGAAGACCTCACTGGTAAACAATTCCCACATTGAAAGAAAACCTTCCCTGCAAAAGAGTGGCTCATTGTGTGAGTAATGTGGTTTCTGCTGAACATCTGCTTTCCTTTGGGCGTCTGGAATTTTAGTACTTAAGGGGGCCTACATGAACAGCCCCCAGTAAAAATCTTAGGTGTTAAGTCTCTCATGAGAAACTTGTTGCTGGAGGGATTAAGCGTTTCCTGCAGGACTCTCCCAGGAGAGGGCTCTTGGAAACCTGAGCCTACTTTCCTCCAGATACCATCTCTTGTACTTTTGCTTTTTGGGATTCTGATTTGGGATTCTGATCCAATCACTGTTAACAGATGCTGGTGTAAGGATGACTAAGTCTTGTGACATAGTCTTGTGAGTCCTTCTATGGAACTGGTGAACTTTGGTCTATCTTGGGAACACAGCACAAGAGGCACACATGCAGCAAGTTTCAGGTGGGAAGGAGAGAAATTCTAAGCAGTAGCACAAGGGTTGGGTACTTATACCTGAAGTTGTTCTATGGGGGATCAAGATGTAGTAATAACAGATGACAGTCACCATGTATATAAGACAGTGCCAAGCACTATTTTAACCACTTCACAACAAATATTTAACTCATTAAATCTTTGCAACTTATGAGATAGTACCATTAATATCTTCATTCCAACAGATGAGGAAGCCAAAGGCACTAAAAAAGTTTAAAAATTTACCCAACATTATATAGCTAGCAAAGAGTAGAGCCAGCATTTGAAACCAAGCAATCTGGCTACAGACTCTAGACTTCCATTTTTTTTTTTTTAAGATTTTATTTATTTATTTGACAGAGAGAGATCACAAGTAGGCAGAGAGGCAGGCAGGCAGGCAGAGAGAGAGAGAGGAGGAACAGGCTCCCTGCTGAGCAGAGAGCCCGATGTGGGACTCGATCCCAAGACCCTGAGAACATGACCTGAGCCCAAGGCAGAGGCTTAACCCACTGAGCCACCCAGATGCCCCAGACTCCATACTTTCAATCACTGCCTTCCGCTTTTAGAAAAAAGTAAAGAACTCACTCTAAGTAATGACTTGCTCCCTAATAAAAGTTACAATGTCATCTTGAAATAAAACTCTCTCGTCGTTAGAGGAGAAAGAGGGACACTGAACCCCATGTATAAAGATATATAAAGCTGCAGAATTTTAGAAATGAAAATGACCCTAGAGATCAGCTAGAATAATAGGATGGATTATACACTAACTAGATGCAGAGAAGTAACAAGATTTGCCCAAGGACACACAGCTTGGTGGTAGAGCATGGATAACAACTGTGAGGCCTGAGACTAACCCATTGCCTTCCATATTGTAAAATCTGCTTGAGTCTTTGATCAGTTAGGAAAGGTAATGTTTGTTTGAAAAAAAAACCCAACAAAAAAAGTATATACAATGTCCAGAAGGAATCTATAGTGTCACTAGGCCTATACTAATTTATAAACATTAACTTAAAAAAAAATTTTTTTTTGAAAAGAAACACCACAATCATTATTAATTTATGGTTAATTAATAAGTGGTTAATGACTGTTGGCATATAAGATTATTTAAATTAGAGTAAGCAGCATTAATAGTTTTCTAAGAATTTCTGAAACAAACTGAAATTATGGAATTTTATTTAAACCTCAAAACTGCACTTAAGTAATTTAACTTTCGAATACTTTGTTTTTAATGAGAAGAAAAATCCCACTAAAGTATTCCACAAGTTTTTGTTTGCTGTATGTTTTTGTTTTTATCACCAGTCCCTATCATAGCTGAAGCTTATACAAAGAATCTGTTCTCTCACAATGAAGAACTTGCCCTCACCCTGCTTGGACTAGCCACGTTTTTTTCTGCCAGGTCTACTTTGGTCAAAACAAATATCGTCCTCCTTCCATGGGGATCCATTTGACTGACCAGGTCTGTAACAATGCTGCGTTCAGCATCCACGGATCCATCTGAAAAAAATTTGAAAAATGACACTATAACAACTGCAAAGTAGATTTTAAAATTTCTATATGCTACACCCTTGTATCTACATTACAATAAGAAAACTGTTCTTAATACATTTATTTTAGTTATGAAAAGAACTTCTAGCTAATAAAAATCTGCGATGCCTACAATGAAATTTATCAAAATACTGTCAATATCAATCCTATTTACTAATAAATTAATGATTTAGGGAGGGCAAGACATATATCTTGTATGTTTAGGTAATGTGCATATTTAGAGCAAAGCTTAGCCTGCTAAAGAGGGAAGCATATCAGTGCAATTAAAATCTTTTGATAAGATTTACCTTGAATACACAGTATGATGGCATTAGGATTCTGCATATAAGCTTTGCTGATACTGAAAATAGTTTCCTTTGTGTCAGGAGCCATGCCTGATGTCACAGTCTTGAAGAAAAAGGTTTTAAATATCATTATACATATTTTCCACAATAGAAACAAGACAAAATACATGTTCTATACATACTTACATTGATCACACCTGGTAAGTCAACAAGCACCATCCTCTGCAGTCCTGGGCCTTTTACATTTAAAGATATGGTCTACTCAGGGAAAACAAAACAAAACAAAACTCACCATGGGGGGGGTGATCTGTTAGGAATTTATTCATGATATATATTCTGAAAATTCTATACCTCATCCATTCAGAAAGAAGTTATTCTTTTTCTGATCCTTTTATTTAATTATTCTAGAAAATTACTCACAAAATGATACATTATTTGGAATATTAAAAAAAATCCGTGTGTCTTAGAATAGCTTCAATCTAAACATGAATGCCAATCATGATTTATCTCAAATCATAAACTCTGAATTTCCAAAGAGCATTGTTAAAATGAATTAAAACACTTACCTCAGGACTAACAGTACAGCCTTCTTTCACATTTTTCCTCATTCGGAGTTCTATTTCATGTCTTAATGCTGCGAGCTATTAATGGAAAACAACAAAATCCTATGAAAATCTTCAACTAACAAATATTCCAGTTTAGTTGTCTTTCATAAGCTTATAGGAGTTAAAAGCTACACACATGAACCTCATACAAATTCTACTTACATCCTCGTCTTTGGTAAGATCGAACTCCCGAGAACTATCTTTAAACAAGGCCACATGGTGAGGACCTTCACTCAGAGTAACCTGAAATTAATGGAAAATCAAGATGTAGTAATACATTTACAATTCATATTGATCTGATAGGACTTACAGGGTCTAGAGCGGCCCATCGCACTGCATAAATCCAGGCATCCCCTCACAGTACACATAAAGGAACATCCCTGGGGGCTGTCAACATGGCAGTGCAGAGACTACAGAATTTTTTATCTGTATTGTCCATGTATCTGTTGCGTGTGCTGTAATTTCCCAACAAGACTGCTGGCTACTCTTTATCTTTCATGACCTAAAACAAAATGCTGCTGCCCCTATCCTTTTCCAGTCAATGCTATAAGACTACTAAGCACAGAACCATCAAGCTACAACTTGAAAAACAAAAAGAAATCTTGGATTTAACTTCAAAGGTCAACTTAGGTAAAGGATAATTCATTCATTCAACTTCTATCTATTGAGGACTAACTGTGTCAAGTGTTGCCGGAGGGTAAACAAAGAACCTACTGTCCCTGGTTTAGAGCTCACTACCTCCTGGGAGAAATAATACATAGAACTAAATGGACAGTGCAGCAAAACCTAGGCACACATTAAGACTGACCACAGGGGAGCTAATGTAGCCTCTACCCAAGGAGTGGGAGACATCTGCATAAAGAATTCTCTAACAACTTATATATCAACAGTCAGAGCTTTCATGAGAACTTCTAAAGTTCACATTCCTTTGCTTTTCAACTGTAGCTTTTCAGGCTTCTTTATAATGACCCAATTTTACTTTTAAAGTACAATTCCTTCTACTGAGACTTGCTAAGAAAACCAACAAAACTCAGCTGTTTGAAAGCATCAGAGAGCAGCCATGGCATCCTGGACTGGGCCCAAGACCCCAGAGGATTTTGGCTGTTTTCCTTCGGGGTGCTTGCAGATTTGTGGCACAGGGTAACATAAGAGAAAAGGTTAAAACTTGAAGCAGTCTTACTGGGTTGAGGAGACAAGATCAGAGATCAGAAGTTTTCAAGCAGCCCTGGCTTAAGGTGCTAAAGCTACAGAAAAAAACCGAGAGCAGAAATCAATCTCCAAAAACCAAGCCCTACCTTTTGTCCACAATTTCCCCATAACATGTTTGCACATGAGTTAGCAAAACAGAAAGAATCTGCTAAAGAGGCTAAAAAGCTAAATCAAGATTCTGGCAATCTGGAGGAGAAGTCCTGGTAAATTCTAGAGAAGTAATGGTGAACTGGAAAGAAACCAGCCTTGTTTGTTTCAAGGAAATCTGTCCATGATTTACTCACCTGCCCGAAGAAAATGAATTCCTTCCTAAAATACAACATCATTCATAACGCTATTCATATAACAGCCACTATAATTAGAGTGCTGGTAGCAATGTAGAAGGTAGATTTACAACTTTTTTAGAGATGATTATAGAGCAAGCTATGAGGTGCAGTCAGACTTTCCCCCCACCGGAAATATCCCACATGCCTATCAATAGTAAGATGGATCTATAAAGTCTGGTGTGTTCACACAAAACCATGGAGCAATTGAAAAGAAACTGGTTTTACACAACACAGTTGAATTCATGCCCAGATCCAAAACAGTGCACTCCGTTATAAATCACACTAGACTGCTTGTTGCAGTTATGAACAGACTTCATTTCTCGAAGATTTTAGCACTAGCCTTATTATCTATTCTGGCCTTTGTTCTTGGTGATGTCAATTTTCTAATTCTCCAATTACTCTACACCCACCAGCTAAAGTAAAAGAAAAAAAAATAATCATACGACAGCTTTCCCCTGAATTTATGCCCACAGATCTTTTTTGAGACAAAGAGCAGGTGTGCAAGCGGAAGGGTGGAAAGAGAGGCAGAGGGAGAAAGAGAATCTTAAGTAGGCCCCAACCCAGCAACAGAGCCCAACGTGGGGCTCAATATCATGACCTTGAGATTATGACCTGAGCAAAAACTGAAGAGCTGGACATTCAACTGACTGAGCCACCCAGGCACCCCTGTATCCACAGATCTTAATGGAGACCTTAGAATCCTATTATATCTTGCCTTATCTCATCAACTCACTTCTGGAGTCACCACTTGCCTAGAAAGACTTCTTCACCCGATCTTTAATACCTTCTCCCCTCTCATTACTTCATAGCTGATAATCTAGGCTCTCATTTCACTGAGCAAGTGGAAACAAGCAGAAGGCTACTTGCACATATTCTACTTAATTGCCTTCACTGGTAAAATGGCCGATTATTAGTCTTCATCTTTCCCGATCTGTCAGCAGCATTTGACCTCACTGATCACCGCCTCCTCCTAGATACGTTCTTAACCAGACTTCCATTTCACTGCACTGCTCGGGTTCCCCCTATTACACTACTGGCTCCTTGAGAAGCTCCTTTGTTGTCTGCTCCACCCTCAACCTCTTAATCTTGGGCATGCCCAGGACACAATCCTTCGTCCTATGTCTTTTCTTTCCTTACTCCCTTGGTGATCTTACCTAGTAAGATCATGGCTTTACATTCCACCTTTAGATATTTGATTATGACGTCTAAATTTATGTCTCTAGCCCAGGTCTCCAACTGCTACTTATTTGTTAATATCCCTTGCAAGTCCAAAACTCCGAATCTTCTCTCCAGAGCTAACTCCCACTACTTCCAGACTCCCCCATATCAATTACATGTTCTAATTTATTCAGGCCAAAAGCACTGGCATCATTTTGACAACTGACTTACTCTTCTTCATATCAAGTATGCCAAGAAATCCTACTGATTTTGCTTTAAGAACCGATCCATAATCCAACCATCTCTTATCATCTTTGTGGCTAGTTCCCTGGTGAAAGAATCACCTGGATACTCCAATAGCTTCCAATTTGGTCTCCCTCGATCTACCCATCTTACTTACGTCTATTTTCAGCACAGCAGCTACAGTGAGCCTTTTTAAAAAGCAGTATTATAGGGCGCCTGGGTAGCTCAGTCGATTGAGCATTCAGCTTTTGATTTTGGCTCAGGTCATCATCTTGGGGTCCTGGGATTGAGCCCTGTGTCGGGCTCTGCACTCAGCACAGAGTCTGCTTGGGATAGTCTCCCTCTCCCTCTGCACCCCTCTCTACTTATATGCACAGGAGCACTCTTTCTCTCTAAAAAAATGTAGTATTACATTATACATTACATAAAAAAATGTTCAAAACCCTACACTGGCTCCCTATTTTATTCAAAATAAAAATCAAAGTCTATGCTATGACCAAAAAAGCCCTAATGATCTGTTTCCTCCTGCCTCCCATTATTCCTCTGATCTCATCAACTACTCTTCACTCTGCTCTAGACACACTGGCCTTGAACACAATAGCCACCTAACTACTGCAGGGGCTTTACACTAACTTTTTCTCTGCATGGAACACTCTTGAACTAGATATCCACATGACTTTTCCCTTCGTGCAAGTCTTGGTTTCAAATGTCACTCTCTCAATGCAGTCTACCTGGCACCCTACCCTTACCTAGCTTCACCTTCTTTTTTTGTGGCACAACAATTACCACCTTCTAACATACTATATAATTTAGTCATTTATTTTGCTTCTTACTTATTGCCTGCTTCTTCTACTGGAACGCATCCTCCACTATAGAAAGGATCTTTGTTTTATTTAACTAACACACTGCCTAGAACAGTGCCAGAGCATATTAGGCACTCAATAAATATTTGTTGAATGAAAGACTGTAAGCCATAGACTTTTTTCCTGCGGCAATGGATGAACTGTGAGAACTTCTATATATTGCATGCTGAGTCCCAACCTTTGTCCTCAAAGACTCTGCTACTGCGAGCAACTGTTCCCTGTCCCTTACATCATCGTTTTTACCTCTCAAACTATATCATTACAATCAGTTTGTAAATATCTTTCCCTTGACCCAACATATTTCAACTAACTACTGCCCCACTGCTCCACTCTTCTTAGAGTAAAACTAGAAAATTATCTACATTTACAGAGTCCACTTCCAATATTCTCATTTTCTGACTCAACCTCTCACTGACCTCACTCTGAATAAAATCCAGAGTCCTAACAACGGCTTAGTGCAGCTTGGTCCCACCACACCTCTGCCCTCCTCTTCTATCTCTCATCCATCACCCGCTCTGCTCCCATCACACTGGTCTGCAGGCTGTGCCTGCACTGATTTCCACAATAGGACTAATTCCCAGGGCTATGTATCCATTCTTTTTAGTTATAATTCTTCATTTCAACATAACAAACTTCACTGCAGCAGCTATGTTCCCGAGGAGCTTCATCCAGATAGCCTACTGTCCTACCTTAACTGGAGAGCGTGTCATCATCTCCCCAGATCCTCGAGGGAATATCCGTGCTTGAGCAATCATTTCCAACACACTGGTTTTTCCAGCACTCTGGTCTCCAACCACAACAACCTTACCATAGAACAAATAACATCAGTTCAGATTTTTAAAATACATACTTTTACTTAAATAGATTTGAAATATCACTGAGATTTTTTCAGTCTTTTAAAATACTACAGTTAAATGATTCTAAAAATCCCATCCATAAAAACAAAGATGGTCATTACCTCTATGCATACTGAAAATATAAACAGTAAAATATTAATTGGATCCAGCATTTTTAACCAAATTTTTAACAAAAAGTTGTGCTAAATTAAACTACTACTTCTAAAACCAGATCATTCATGTTCTATGAATCTTTTCCATAGCTAGCTTATTCATTATAAAGACATTTTTAATTCTATGATGTTAAATTTCCCTCATGACTAATTTAATCCACTGTTCCAATATTTTAGTTTTATGGATGTTACAAATACATAATGCCAAGTACCTGATAACCTTACTTCATTACGTATAAATATAAGTAAGCCAGTGGACCAAGAGTCAAACAACAGACAATGCTTAAGACATCACCTAAAGCACATAAATAATATCATATAGGTAAAAAATATATATCTGTTTATACCTGTGTCATATGTCCATATGTATATGGCTATACTGTGTGTCTGAGTATATACATACATATACACACACATATAACTTTTTTAAAATTTGAAGTGTTCTTTTGCTGAAGAGCAAGCTCACTATGTATAAATTTTTCACTTACCCTTGGCAGATGATCTTGTGTATTGTAACTGGCATCATAATCAGACAGAACATCAAGAACTTCAGAATACATGTCAATCAAAGATTTCTAGAAAATTTCAAAAATTAATATGAATTATAGAAAATCATATGTGTCAAGAGGAAAAAAGTTGATAAATCCAAAATGTTTTTCCATAATGATTATATTGTTTTTTCTAATTATATAGTATACTTTCATAGTAAAACAGTATATAATAAAATTCCATTTTCTCTTACTCAATTTAGAGATATGCTGATTTAATATAGTACATTAACTGAGGATTTCCTAACGTTCCAATTAAATGTTAAAAGAGGGAAATTATTGTTTAATATTGAAGAACAAATATTAAATGCCCAACAAAGGAAGACCATTAACACCACAAAGGCCAAAAAAGGAGTCAGGTGACCAACTACAAGGAAATCATCCCCTATTAAGTTTGGTATGTGTATCGGGGGGGGGGGGAGAGAGAAATGAAGAAAGGATAAAAGTAGAGAAGAAATCACTAAGAAGACTGTTAAATCAGTAAGAATGAGTAAGTGTACTGTGACAGTTACATAGACTCGAGTGTGAGAGCATCAAGGGCAGACATCCTGCACTGTTTCTCTCTCTAGAACCAGGACAGAACATGGTACCTGGCAAATAATAAGCTTCAATAAAGTATTTGAACAACAAATGAACAAATAAACAAGTGAGGAAAAAAAGGACTACCATCCCAAGCATTTAATAAGTAAAGACAAGTTTCAATGCAAGGTAGGAACAAAATGAGGGCCAACATTTCCTTTCAGCTCTTAACACCTAGAAGTAATTAAATGGAAAGCAACTGCTATCCCTTCCACCAAAAAATAAACAAAAAAATTCTTGAAATTTTCATTACTGTTTCATTTTATGAGAAGAAATACTATTTCTGAGGTGAACTCTCAAAATATATTACATTTGGACATGACTTTACCCAATTGCCACATCTAAATTGTGAATAAAGCCATGCTATTTATCTGTTTTATGAAGTCATGATTTACAGTTAGAACTATTAATACATGTTGGTTAAAGAGGAACTACTTATCTTTGGACCCTGGCTTCAGAATACATGTGCCATGACTTATTGTAGGTTTGCTATATACAAATTTCTGTTTAATGTATATGAGATATACATTAAAAATGTTACTAATTCAACTAATTCAGCACATACAGCTTGGTTTAGTGGGCAATAATGAGATTTAACTTACTGATAATGGTAATTACCAATGTGCTGATGATAAAAATACCAGCATACACTTTTTACAAAAGTGCTGTAAAATGCCTATGAAACCTTCCAGAAGAAAACAGTAATTCTCATAAAACTGAAGAAAATGAACTAAGCATTCACTGGAAATTTAAGATATGATGCCAAGTCATATCTAAATGTCCCTCAACTCACAATTCTTATTTTATAACTATAGAATTTAAATCAGCCTAAAGACAAATGGGATATTTCTGAAAAATAAATTGATTCACAAGAAATGACTGTTAAAAGGATCAAGATTTTATGGGCCTCATAGAAACATATAGTCTGTAGACTATAGAAACATATAGTCTGTAGACTATAACTTATGAAGTGTCTTAATATAGGAAAAGACTTCCCTATCTCCAAGAATATCAGGTTAGAAAGAAAAGGAGGGAACACATTATAGCTTTAAAAACTGGTACTGATGAATGTACAATGTGAAGTGGCAAAGTTCGGGAATTAGCAAAATTAAGGTAAACTGAAAATACCTTAAGTTTTCTGTGATGGATGCCTTTGTCATCTTTCTGCAATACTAATTTTCTTAATTCTTTGTTCTCTTTTTCTAACCGTTCCAAGATCCTCTGGTACTTTAACTGCAACAAAATAACACCATAATTACATAAGAAAAAGATAAGTTAACAATTTAATTAAGTCTAAATTAAAATCTTCCAAAATCCTGAAGTCAAATCTTCTGAATATTTAAAATGAATTATTTCATTTAAGAAGCTTCTTTGAAAACGCTGAGGATAAAATAAATTATGAAAATTCTCATACAATGGAATTCATTTTTGTATTATAATTTGGCATTTTCTTTGGAAAATTCTTTGCTATTTATATTGAAGAAATTGAATTATTTAAAAATAGTAAAATGGGGACACCTGGGTGGCTCAGTTGGTTAGGCGGCTGCCTTCGGCTCAGGTCATGATCCCGGCGTCCTGGGATCGAGTCCCGCATTGGGCTCCTTGCTCAGCGGGGAGCCTGCTT
>PISX010013004.1:0-58418 GCA_004024625.1 Mellivora capensis
TTGTTGAAGTCTTAAGTTGTTATTTCAGAAAAAAATACTATTAGTCACAAGATGGCGGAGTCAAATTTGGCAAGCTGAGTACAAACTCATCATAACTGGAAAAAAATTAATTAAAAATCCATTTTCTATTGCTGGAGGGTCAGAACTGCATTGTCATATGGACACATAATTATGGTAAGTCATAGTGATTTATCATTTGAAAGCAGCTCAATAGGTATGATAAAACAGAAAATGAAGAGGGACACTGAAAGGCTATTTAACTCATTCCCCAGCCACTGATAAAATCACACCTAAGCCTTCAATTTTTGAAGACCTGCAGAAACAAGGTGCTATCATAATCATTCCATTATAATTAAATTAAGAAAAATGATATATATTTCCTCTCTAGCCCTCTCCATGTAAGGGAATACCTCCATCTGTACATGTCATTAATTAATGTTTTGGTAACAATTAGTTTCAATGTTTCTGTGAGGAATGTTAATCTTTCACCAGGGTAAAATGAGGCACTTGGATAAAAATGTCGCTTCTGGGAGGCATGAATTTCTAGCCCTGATAATGACTTTTGGATCAAAAATATTCCCTTACCCCAAGGACTATTCACGTGGAGTTCAAAAGGCTGTAAAAGAGATGACCTCACTAGGTGGGCTCTTTCAGCTGCCAATTAGGACAACTCTCCTATTTGAAACATGGCCCTTTGGATCATCTGTTTAGTGGTAGAGTTAGCCACAGGAATCAGGCATTTTTTGCTCCTGTTGTAATACTCTATCATAATTAATGACAGTGTCACACTACACTTAATGTAAATTAATTCTATGTTTGTCCAAATAACCCAATACGATTTGTTTAAGTTTCCAGCATAGCCAGGTTTTTGAATGCATTATCTGGAAGATGGAAATGACATTCTTCCACAGAGGGTTGTTTTTTTTTGAATCAGAAATTAAATAAATAAAAGGCTCACCATATGTGCAGCCTGGGACATTGCTTGCAGCATTTAGCGGGGTCAGATTATCAAGTTTCATTATTTGATACATTTTTCAGCCTTGCAACAGAGTCGCAAAGAATTGATGGGAGCAGCAAATTTATTTTAAAATGGGTTTATCGCTTCATCAGGTATTCATTTAAGCAGAATCCACAGTATAACTGGATCTCTTTGGCCCTATGTGACATGTTTTTCCAAATGGAATGATAATAAGTATAGAGATATAATATGTAGTTAAAGACTTCCCATCTCCATGAGGAACCCAGATATTCAAAGAAAGAAATTACTTTCATTCTCAAGCCACTGCTTGCTAGAGGATCAATGGCCAGCTGTTTTAGGGCCCTGGTAAAGAGAAATCTAGAGATGCCACAAACCTTTTGGTTTGAGGCTAATAGCTATGTTATAGAGAAACCATCATAAGGGATTTAGTTTCTGGTGAGAAAAAAAAATAATCAATTGAGCATTAAGTAAGTATTAATACATTAAGTAAATAATACATTTTCTTAGAGCTACTAAACCAGATCAAATAGGAAAATGATGTGAAATTATTTGAGAAAATAAAATTATGATACCAAAAATGAAATGTTATTAGGAAACTTCAAGCTATTTTAGATTTCCAGAGCATCATAAATTACACAGGCAAGATGCACCCCAATCCAAAGTCTACAAAACCAACTTCTAGTCTCAGATAGAGATTGCTAATTTACCTAGTTCTTGTAGGATGTCTCCCATTTAATGAACTCTATCATGAATTTCCCCCAAAATTCACTTCATCATATTAACTTCTTATTTTCCAAACACAGATTGACATTATATTTAGAAAATATAAAAAGCTACAGGTGGTGTAGTGGTACGTACAATTGTTTTACATAACAAAGACTTCTTAGTTAATAGACATCATGTTATCATCTGGAATACCATGGACATAATAATGTATAAAAGATCACCCTTACTACTGATAATGCTATTTTAGATATCTGCTTAGATCGGCTACTTAAGCGTACTAAGAATCCTGCCCCACAGCCTAGACCACTGGTTGTCAACTTGAGGGCACATTAGAATCACCTGGAGAGCTTATACAACACATCATAACCAGACCAATTAAATCAGAAGATTCACTAAGGACTTTCCCCAGGTATCAGTGTTTTTTAAAACTACTGTGGTATTTCCAGTGTGTAGCCAAAGAGCCAATGATTTGGAGCAGTAGTTCTCTAAGTGGTGTTCTCTAAGTGTAGCTCTCTAGAGCTGCAGCCCCAGCATAACCTGGGATTTTGTCAGGATTGCAAATTGAATCTCAATCCAGACCTACTGAATCAGAAACACTGGGGGGAACTGGCATTGGAGCAGATGGTCCAGGTGATTCTAATGAACGCTGAACCACAGATCTAAAATTTGAAATAGTCTATCTAGAGAAAAGTTTGGATCTGCAGAGCAGGTACACTTATTACCTAGGACTGTCACCGCTCACTGGTCCAAAGTGGAACATGCAGAAAGCAAGGGGTAAATCTAGGCTTTGAAGAGCTTGAAGTCAGTACAATTTCAAGACCCTTTTCAAGAAACCCAAGAAATACAAAATTAGATACAAAGTAAATATCCACTTAGAATCAGAGAAATCACAAATTTTAAGAATTTCGTGTTAATGAGTATCACATACTATAACATAATGCTCTTATTAATTTATTTCCTGAGACTCCCCTCTAACATTCGTTTCCTACATTTCTTTTCACATAATACTCTTTCATTGTCTTTGCATAACAAAAATTATATAATATTTTCTACAAGGACAAAAATAATGATTCACTCTTTCCTCTAGCATGATAATTTTTTTTATTTTTTATTTTTTCTATTTATAAAACATGTCTTAGAGGTGGTTGTTGAATTTGGGAAGACCTCTATCAAGAGAAACCTTATTTTAGGGCATTGTAGGTATCTCATTGCAGCAACTAACCTTAAATACTCTTTCAGGAGTCTCTAACCAAAGTCTTAGAAGTAGTCTCTGCAGATGAGGAGAGTAATGCTTTATTCACTTTATGCTAAATCTACCTTGTACAGACTTTTGATAAATTAACTTCCCCAATCAATCCACCATCCAGGTAACTCATTCTACTTCTGCAGGGTAGAGGAGGAGAGGGTACAGAGAGCTAGGAGCATCTAAGAAATTCCTCCTGATGAAAACGAGGTGAAGAGAATCTTTGCTCCCCTGAAAGAGAAGGGCATTTTGGGGGTTATCTACACATGGAGAGATGGGTGCAGTCAACTGAGGTCACATGACCAGATTCCCTTCTATTTCTTTTCAGAAGCTTTAGCTTCTGAAACTAGGAAGTCCCAGCGAAGTCTAGTCTAATTTTACAGATATTAAAGTCAAGTCAAGAATGTATACTGATGGTGTTGAGTGGCAAAGCCTGCTCCCTACCTTTGTGAAGTTTGACTGTTCAAAAATAGAATACTGACGATCTTAACCGGATGTATCCTGGGGGAGAATTCTCATTTGGACAAGGTTCAAAGTGGGTATTTAATTTGGTTTACTCTCAAATCATCAAATAAGCAGCACATGGGATGTATGGATGACAAAGATGCAAACACTTATACAAAGTGACAAATAGCATGGCCTCTCTTGCCACCTCTTTGGGGTACAGCTGAGAGAATGAACCAACCATCACTTGAAAAGAGCTTGAACTGTGGGTCTGCTGCTTTTTATACTTCCAGCCACTTCTGCACTCAGATACACTTGATTGAATAAATAAGCAATGTATTCAATCAGGTGTATCAAACAATAATTCTGCCCCTTAGGGAATACTTGTCCAGGTTTCAGTTCTTAAAATTCCTGCCAGGCTAGCACAAAGACGACCTCTCTTTTCAGGCACCTACTTTATGGACTCAGGAACTTTCCATATTTGTCCAATCATGGGCAGAGGGCCTGGAGCATAGCAGGTGTCCAACAAATATTTGTAAGATGAATGACTAGATAAGCTTAATGTTTGCAGGATGGTAAGAGACGATAGGATAAGTACATACATGAGAAATAAAAAAGTGTACCTGGTACAGTGTTTTCCTTTCATTTGATGGTTTAATAAATAGCTTCCTAAATGAACACCTGTTTACAAGCTGTCTTTTATCAGTATTTGGTCTGCTTTCAGGTAAAACAAAACAAAACAAAACAAAAAAAACCACACACACACACACACAATGAAAGGACTCTCTCATTGGGAAACTCAACAATGGCTTAATGAAGTAGGTGGCATTTTGGATGGGTCTTGAAAGATGAAATTTGACAGACGACATGTTTTAGAAAGCTATTCCAGATGGAGGCAGCCTCATTAGCAAAAGGCACAAAAGTAAGAAAGCATGTGGCATGTCTGGAGGAGAGCAGCAATATAGTTTAACTGAAACGCAGGATGCCTGAAGGGAGAAAACTGCAACGTTTGGGTCTGGAGTATCGATCTGAAGAGCTGGGATTTCTTTCAGCAGGAATGTGGGTACCACAGAGAGTTTTCAAATTTTGATGAAAGTTAAAAGTGACATATCAGAGCTGTACTTTAGGAAGATGTATCTGCCATCGAAGATGTAGCAAGGGCAAAAGAGAGTGACTGCAGATCCATAAGATCAGCTAGGATGTTAAAGCAAAATCCAAGCACAAAGGCATGAATCTTAACCAGGATGGCAGTTCTGGAAATCAAAAGAAGAGGAATGTGCAGAGCAATGTGGAGGAAGCTTCCGCCCAACATCTCAAGTGGGAAAATGAGTGAGTAGGGGCTAAATAGGACAATAGGAAATTGAGAAGGAGACGTCCAAAGAAGCTCTGCAGTTTAAAATCTGGAATTGTCATAGTAAATTTGCTGGGAATATACTGTGTAATTTCCAAAGGTTGATCCTAGAGACAGGCCAGCAAACCACTGGGTGACTGATCTTGACCTTTGGAGGTCACCTCCAGACCTAAACCTAAGCTCCATGAAAACAGGAACTGCATCTGTTTCTTCACCATCAAATACTCAGCACATAATCTGGTACCCACTAAGAGGAGTTATTTAAGAAATATTTGCTAGATAAAAGAATGAAGATTATAGCTAGAATCAATAACAGATTATGTGAATGAAGACTATAGTATAGAATCAATGGAAAAGACAATGAATGGGGACGCCTGGGTGGCTCAGTTGGTTAAGCAGCTGCCTTCGGCTCAGGTCATGATCCCAGCGTCCTCGGATTGAGTCCCACATTGGGCTCCTTGCTTGGCAGGGAGCCTGCTTCTCCCTCTGCCTCTGCCTGCCACTCTGTCTGCCTGTGCTTGCTCTCTCTCTCTCTCTCTCCCTCTCTCTCTGACAAATAAATAAATAAAATCTAAAAAAAAAAAAAAAAAAGACAATGAATGTGCAAATTAGGGGAAAGGTTCAAACACAGAACCTTAAATAATAAATTATACTTTGCCAGAGGGAAAAAAACCAGCTAGGGCCAGCAGCAGTCCTAGACAGTGTTGAGATCTAGCAATAATAATTTCCAACACTAAGATTGAGCAGGGTATGACTCACATGTTTAGAGTTCACTGGAAGAGAGGAAAGGAAAGAATTTGTACCTCCGATATTCATGGAACCTGGAGTGAAATTTGCAACATTAGAAATTAATGCTGTTTTTTAAAGAGTTATGAGCAAAAAGGGATGGGGAAGCTTGAGTTACCCATGATACTTATTCTGAGTGATCACACTTTCTGGGTAATCTGTGGTGGGAGAGTTTGGGACATGTGAGCATTTCATGCCAGAGTGACCTTTTTATAAGATTATGAAGCCTTTAAGTTCAAAACCTTCCAATGATTTCCCATTACACTTAGGAAAAATCCAAACTCCCTAACATCATCCACATCTCTGTTCTCTGAGAACAATATCTGTTCTCTGCTTATCTCTCATTTTGTGCCTCCATGTCCTTTAGCCTGCCATCATCAGTCACCCCAAATAGGCTGTGTTCCCTTCCCTTTTTCTTTCTGACTAGAATACCATCCTTTCAACCACCACTCATTTTCTCCAACCATTTGCTTTATATAGTTAGTATTTACTCATTTTTCAATCTCAGTTCAAACATCACTTATTTTGGGAAGAATTTCCCCTCTCTTTAGGTTTGATTCCCCTGCTATATAATATTAGAGTCCCAAGTATCTTCACTTTACAGCCTTTACTATAGCTTATTAGACACTTTTTTATCTTCTTTTTAAATTATCATTCTCTGACAATCAACCATCATCTCCATGAGAATAATATTGGCTTTGGTTCACTTTTATATCCCCACATCTAGCAGAGTGACTGGCATATAATGGTGGCTTACAAAATAATAGTTAACTTTCTCATATATATTAAATATTTACTAGATCCCAGATATTGTTCTAAGTGTTTACATGAATTGAAAGCACTGACACATGATGTAAAAAAACATGGACTTGGGAACAGACAAGCTGGGTTCAAACATTAACTTTACCATTTAGTAAATGTGTAGACTCCAGAAAATTAATGAATTTTCTGTACCCAAGCTTCCTCATCAATAAAATGGAGAAAACATAGAGCTGCATGATGATTTGTTAATGGAGAACCAGAGAGATTGATTAACCTAACCAAGGTCTGAAAGCTGCAAGCAACAGGGCTGGGAACCAAACCCAAATAATTTCAATCTGCTATTAACCACCAAATAAGAGAATAATAGCCTATTGTTGACCAGAGGACTTACCAATAACATAAACAGTTAGTTAACATATATTTTGTATGTTTTATATATGCTGTGTACTACATTCTTATAATAAAGTAAGCTAGAGAAAATGGTAAGAAAATAAGAGAAAATACATTTATGGTACTGCATTTATGGGGACAAAAACCCCATATAAGGGAACCTGCACAGTTCAAACCCATTTTGTTCAAGTGTCAACAGTATATGATACATAACATAAATTCCATCTCTAAAATTGCTATACAGTTAGGCAGAGACATCCATAAGCACCTGCACCTACGCTTTACATCCTACCCTGTTCTTTCCTTTTCCTCAAAGTAATAAGTAGGCCATTAGGCCTGGACCCATGAGAAAATAGCCCAAGAAGTAAATGAGGCCAAGATTAGCTTTTCCATAAATGCCAAAGTCAAAACTGGAAGAGTAAGACCAACAAGTGGGTTGGAGACAAACTAGTGGCAAACACCGTAGCATTTGTGCCTTAAGTGGAATGCCACTCCACTAACCAATTCCAAATGCCATTCCTTTGCCCATACATACCAATATGCTTTAACATTTATCACTTAGTAAATACATGAAAGACTGCACAAAATCTGTGTCCAATGATCCTTGATGACAAAGCATTAGTGACCCAATCCTTTTCCCGACATAATGATATTTTGCTCCAGTAGCATAGTGCTGTATCTCCTATGAAACAAATAAGGCACTCATGCATAAAATTAATACAGTTAGCTTTCTAGGCAGTGATAAATTTAAAAGCAGGCCCACGAAATCATTTCATTCCTCTTGAAGGCAGATTTCCTATAAAACCTTGAGTCACCTACATCTTGACTTGTAAGGCTCTTTTGAAAATTATGTCATCATCTCTCATGAAACTCAATAGGGCATGTGCAGTCAAGGTGGAAATAAAGGGCACAATGAAGCTGTTGAGGAGATGCTTAGAAATATGACCACTTCATTTTATGTGGAAAAGGCAATTGATCTCCAAGCATTGAGAAAGTTTTCGACTTGCCCTTTGCTATTAAGTTATCCTCACCACGCTGCTCCTTTCTATTCACCTGTGTATAAAAGGGTCTTGAATTCTCTTGTTTTATGTAGGGGTAGTTGAAGGTTATTTTATCTCTTGACAACCTTTGACAAGCAGCTGTATCAAGAATATCATCATAGAAATACAGGGTTTTCTTGATTTTGTCAATAACCACTAGAAAGTGCCTCTGTTTCTGAAACCATCAGTCTTATGAGGACATTCACAAACAAACCTGCATCCTCACAAACAAGTCTCAGTCACCCAAACAGTGAACCCTACTACTGAAGTTTGAAACAAGTATTCGAAAGATTTTGAAAACTGAAAGTTGGACGATGTTACATCAAAAAATGCCCATTGGTTGGTTTTGAAGAAGAGGGGAAGTAGCCATTGTTGCATGGGCCCCATTAGAACCCCCTGACAAGAGGAAAATGAAAAGTGCGGTTTATTTAGGAAACACATTGTTCATTTGCTGTATAAGTCACACTACACTGAGGTAGCACCTAAGAAAAATAAGGGGTTCTGGTTAAAATTATATAATTTATCACTGATGGTTGGTTTTACTTGGTCAGACTTAGAACATCTTCAGTTAAGAACTACAGATAACCTGGTATGGTATTTTTTAATATTTTTACTGAGACTCTGGTTGCAAAATTGAGTTCTTAGAATGCATGTATCTCATGTGGCTACTGCGCAGTCAGTAAATTACATATGCAAGTGTGTTTGATGGATGCATTTTAACTTGGCATTTGATGCTTCTTGTGTCATTTTGAAAAAGAAAATGAAAAATATTGTCTTCTAAGGTTCTGTCTCCAAAAGGGGAACGGGGTAACATTTCCTTTTTATCCCTTTCAGGTAGGGGTCCTGAATCACAAAAGAGTAGTTTACATAATAAATTGATAACACAAGTCTCCATGGAAAATGAAAGGCAAGCTAACACATTCCCCCAGGGAATTCTAAGGTGCAGAAATGTGATCTTGTTTTTGTATAACCAAAGCATTAATATTAATAGTGAGTTAGGTGTACTTGCTTAGCAAGCAACACTTCTCCCTAGGGTGTTACACAGCAGTGACAATCCCCCCTGATTCTGATTGCTTCCTTACTTTGAAGTCCAGGCACCAGGATAGGAGCCTTTTCCCTTTCTTTCTTTCTTTCTTTCTTTCTTTCTTTCTTTCTTTCTTTCTTTCTTTCTTTTTGAACATATAATATATTATTTGCTTTAGGGGTACGGGTACAGGTCTGTGAATCATCAGTCTTACAAATTCACAGCACTCACCATAGCACTTACCTTCCCCAATGCCCATCAACAGCCACCCCATCCCTCCCACCTTCTCCACTCCAGCAACCCTCAGTTTGTTTCCTGAGTTTAAGAGTCACTTATGGTTTGTCTCCCTCCCTGGTCCCATCTTGTTTCATTTTTTCCTTCCCTTTCCCCCATGGCCCCCTGCCCTGCCTCTCAAATTCCTCATATCAGAGAGATCATATGGTAATTTTCTTTCTCTGGTTGACTTATTTCGCTTAGCATAATACCCTCTAGTTCCATCCACGTTGTTGCAAATGGCAAGGTTTCGGGGGGGGGGGGGGGTTGATGGCTGCAAAACTCTTCACAGTGTAGGGATAGAGGGCACATAACTCAATATCATCAAAGCCATCCATGAAAAACCCATGGCAAGTATCATTATCAATGGGGAAAAACTGAGAGCTTTTCCCCTAAGGTCAGGAACACGGCAGGTCTGTTCACTATCACCACTGCTATTCAACACAGTACTAGAAGCCCTGGCCTCAGCAGTCAGACAACAAAAAGAAATAAAAGGCATCCAAATGGGCAAAGAAGAAGTCAAACTCTCACTCTTTGCAAATGATGTGATACTTTATGTGGAAAACCCAAAAGACTCCACTCCAAAATTGCTAGAACTCATACAGGAAGTCAGTCAAGTGTCCACATATAAAATCAATGCACAGAAATCAGTTGCATTTCTATACACCAACAACAAGACAGAAGAAAGAGAAATTAAGGAGTCAATCCCATTTAAAACTGCACCCAAAACCATAAGATACCTAGGAATAATCCTAACCAAAGAGGCAAAGAATCTGTACTCAGAAAGATATGAGTATTTTCTTGAAGATTCCTCCTTTTCCTTACAGGTCAGGACGGGCCCCACTCACCCTTCAATTCAAATGCATATTTTGTTCCACAGGTAAACAGGGATTTCCCTTCTTCCATTCTAAGGGCTCATTTTTCCTCTATTTTCCCCATCCTAATGTTATGCTGAAATAGAATGTCCAGTAGTAACAGTCCTACATCCCTGAATTTTGGGAACTTAGGTTAATTAAGTATTAACTGAAAAATAACTAGTATTTAAGTGTACATATAAAGTTTCCCCACAAAAAAAAACAACAACAACAACAACAACCACACAACCCACCACAAGAGAAACTGCATTCCATTCTGCCATGATCAGAGTTCTATTACCCTGAGCATTACTTTGCACTCCCACCTCTTAGTGGTACATTTCTTTGGAAATTTGGAGAAAATATATGAGAAAATATTGTAACTAGTGATAACATAAGATGCATTGTTCAGATAGTAGCTCTTTATGTGTTACAACTTGTATTGACTTATAAAGGATTTCAATGACAATTAAGATTACCCTATTTTGTACACTGTAAATAAATCATTCTAAAAAGCTCTACATACACAATGGAGCTGAGACAGCACATACTGGATCATTTTGGGATTATGAGGGTTTCAGTTTCTTGGCCTCTGTTTTGGCTTTTTCAAGGAAGAACAGATCTCTGTGAGAAATGGAAACAAGGATTTTCTGGGGGGGGGATTATTTTTAGTGAGAATCTTTGCTAGAACAGATATAAACTCAGTTAAATCTATAGCATTCTTTTCCCTCCTAATAATTGCATCTTAAGGTAGACATACACAAATAAATCTCAATATCAGAAAAGTAAGTTTTTATCTGCTTAGAACCCTAATGCACTAGAATGTTAAACCTGAAATATTTTAAAATTCATGTTGTCTATCTTGATCATTTTATAAATGAGGAAGTGAAGACCCAAAGAGAGAAGTGGTTTGCAAAAAGAAAATAGGGGGGAAAAAGTTGTATAATTGTAAAGGATTCCAGTTTGATAGGATATCACACTGGAAATATCTGTTAAAAGTAACATATTGAAGCCTCATATTCATCCCCTATCTTTACTAAAATATTAGTAAATATTTTTACGTATGAACTCAAAATGCAAAAAGAATGAGAAAGGAGACAGCCTGTACATGAGAGATTTCACAGATTTCTAGAATGCAGAGCTGGGTGAAGAAAGGATAATTAATGGGACAAGGCAGAGGGAGCCACCTGCTCACAGTTAGCATGTGTGGTTCACGGCAAGAGGCATAGGAAGTCCGAGAGTGTTGGAAATCCAGCAGACCCAGAGTAAACCTAGCCCTGCAGGTAGGAGAGAGACATATGGTTCTATAAGGAAGGGTTTTGGAATAAATGGTGAGTGTCAATAAAATACAGGTTCTGAGGGCGCCTGGGTGGCTCAGTTGGTTGAGCGGCTGCCTTCGGCCCAGGTCATGATCTCAGGGCCCTGGGATCGAGTCCCACATCAGGCTACCTGCTCAGCAGGGAGCCTGTTTCTCCCTCTTCCTCTGTCTGCTGCTCTGCCTACTTGTACTCTCTATCTCTCTGTCAAATAAATAAATAAAATAAAATACAGGTTCTGAGAAGACTGGGTGGCAGTCTATATGACAAGAAAACAAAGCTAATTTGAAATGACGGGGGGTGGGAGGAGTACTATATAGAAAAATATAATCCTGATTAGCAGTCAAATCCAAAACAAAATATTTTAAATTGTTCAGATAATTCAATTTAACAAACATCTATTGAGCGTTTACTATAGACAAAGAACTATTAGATACAAGTTGAACAAGAAAAAGGTCTTATCCTCCAGGAGTTTAGGTCTGGGGAGAGATACAAACATATACCCAGACAGTCACAATGTCAGGCATAGTAATACATATTCTACAAGAACAACGCAAGCAACTTGCTGTGGTAGCTCAGAGAGAGAAAGGTGATTCAGATTGTGGAACCCAGAAAGATTTTTTTATTAGACCTTAAAAGGCATGTAGGATTTGATAATGAAGAAAAGTCATATATGCTAGGAAGAAATGCTCTTGTTTGGGAATTGAGCAGAATGGTAAGAATGAACCATGGAGAATGCTTTTTCCAGATTACAGAGAGCCCGGGATCCCAGAGAAAGAAATTTGGCTATATTTAAAAAGCTCAAGTGGCATTGAGTCATTGAATATATATGGTAGAGGAGAAAAGTAACCATATTTTTAAATCAATCTAATAAAGGTAGGATTCACATCCAATAAAATGCATCTGTTTTAAGGGAAGATTTTGACAAGCGTTGACAATGTACATTCCTATGTAACCACCATTCTAATTAAGGTATAGCACATTTCCATTACCCCAAAATTTCCCTCAAGACTTTTCCCAGCCAGTCCCTCCATTCTCCACCCAGTCAACTATTTGATCTGATTTCTACCATCATAGATAAGCTCTGTCTGTTCTGCAAATGTATATAAATAGAATTATACAGTATGTAGTCTGGCTTTGTCCCTGACTTGATTTAATCAGCATAAGGTTTCTTGAGGTTCACTTTGCCTTGCTGCTCCTTGCCCATATACCTCAAAAGGAAACTCCTCCAAAAGAACTTGCCCATTTTCACAAATCCTATATTCAGCCTCTGTTCCACTCTTCTACTGTTGTGTAATAAAGCACCCCAAAACTTAATGTCTTCAAACAGCAATAAGCATTTATTTCCCTTATGAATCAGCCATTTGGGCAGAACCTGATGGGAACAGCTCATTTATGCTCCACACAGCATCAGTGGGGCTGGAGTCTTTACTTCCAAGATTACTTCTTCACATCACAGGCCAGTTAGTGCTATCTTCTGGCTGAGAGATTGTCCAGGGCTGTCAGTTGGGGGCCTTAGTTCCCCTCCCAGGTGGTCTCTCCACATGACTGTTTGGGCTTCTTCTCAGCATGGCAACTGGGTGCCAAGAGATAGTTTGTTTTAAGTCATGGGAAGTAAATGCTGCTGATTTTTTAAGGCCTGGTCTCAGAAACTGGCACATCATCACTTTCACTGTATCCTGTTGGTGAGGCAGGGACATAGACTCTCGTTTCTTGAGGAAGAGAGTATCAAAGAATTTCCAGACATTTTGAACCTAACATTCTTTCCCAGTCAAGGAAGATGTTTTTTTAAATTAAACATTTATTCAACCAAAAAGGAAACCTACATTAGCCATCTACACAAATTAACCTAGTCTTGTCAGACATTTGATGAAAATAAACTCAGGAGAGAGAATGACCAAGATGAACAAACAGAATAACAGTGGGGGAGAGAGAACTGATACAAATAGTTGCAAATACCTTGTTTCCATTCTAATTAATCTCTAATTACACCCAAGGATAATAGAATAGGACATCCATAAAGTAAGCTCAGGTTGCTACTTTAAAAAAAAAAAAGGAATCTGAGAACAAGAATGGATTCCTGGAAATTACATATATATATTTAATTAACAAAATATAAAATTCACTAGAGAGATTAAATCTAAGAATGGATATGGCTGAAGACCAAGTTAGACATCTGAAATATAACACAAAAATAAATCACTTGGAATTTAAAGCTAGAAGACAAAATGATGAAGCAGAGGAAAATTAAAGCACACAGAAGCTAGATCCAGAAGGCACAACATCTGTCTCCTAGGCGTTCCATAAGGATAATACAGAAAATTAAAGCAAAGAGATGAGCAAAGCAAAGAAAAAATTTCCCTAAAAATTATACACATTTCAGAATGAAAAGTCATCTAATGTCAAGAAGAGTGAATGACAAAAGGTTCCGACTTAGCCATTTTGGGGTGAAATATCTCAAGTGTAAGATGAAGAGCAAGTTCTGAAATCCTGGGTTATGGGAAGGGCAAGTTTGACAGGAAAAAGAATCCGGTGAGCGTCAAACATGGAACTCTGAAAGAAGTAATGCCTTCAAATGTGTAAGGAAAAATGACTTAAGCTTATAATTTTATCGCTAGCCTATCAGGCAAATGTGTGGACAAAAGTATTACATTTTCAGACATGTGAAGACTCAGAAAACTCATGCTCCAAGACCCTTTCTGAAAACAGTGCTTAAAGTTGTAGTCCCATAAAAATGAAGAAATCCAAGAAAAAGAAATGGAGCCTAAGAAATAGTAAAACCATCCCACGAGTGCAATGAGATGATATCCCAGGAGTATAATAGTAAAGTAGGTCAGATGGGAGTAACAAGTGAGAGGTCCCTAGGAAGAATGAGGCAATCACATTTCTTAAAGAATGAGGAAAATCGTAAGGGTTCCACAAAAAAGAAAACGATGCATTTAGAAATTCTGGGAAGAAAAAAAAATCTCTATAAGAAAGTCGTGGTGCAAGTAGGAAGCCACCTATTGGGTAAAATAAGAAAGAATCTATTTGCCTTTTTTAAAAGATTGATTGATTGATTGATTGTTTGATTGATTTGAAAGAGAGAGTGAGCATACATGAGTGAGAGGTAGAAGGAGAAGCAGACTTCCCACTGAGCAAGGAGCCCAATACAGGGCTGGATCCCAGAACCCTGGGATCATGACCTGAGCTGAAGGCAGATGTTTAATCAACTGAGCTGCCCAGGTACCCCAAGAATCCATTTGATCTTAACATAAAGATTCTCCTTCTAATAGCACAGTTTAGTGACATAGCATTATATTTCTTGCTCTGTGGATCAAATTGGGAACTTCTTGCTTTAGTTCTGCAACAAAACTCCTATAATCATAATATATTATGTAATGTTTACTGTTTTAAGTTTTATAATTATCCTATGGACAAATGGATCCAAAATCTTAGAATATTTCTCAAATATATATATTTATAACTATCTCTAAGATATATATAGAAAAATATATTCTTATATATCTATGCATGCACAAATGACACATACATACATGTCTAAGTCTGTCCTAATACTTATCTCTATAAAATCAATAAAATACCTGACCAGAAGGAGTAAAAAAGAGAGGCAGAGAGCATAGGTGTGCTCATTTCCTAATTTTACATCAACAAATACTGCTTAATATTAATGGTTCAAAAAGCCAGAGATATGGGTATATAATTTACAGCTCTAGAGTAATAAATAATTAGAAGAACTAACAAAATAGTACTTTAAAAATCCAGAAGTTAGTGAAAAGTAGCATATTTACCCTAAATTCCTCAGTTTTTCTAGTGCTTGGTATAAAGATCTTAATGTTATTAACTCAAAAAATATGTTTATAGACATGCCATTGGGCATTGTTGAGGTAACTAAATTTTTGAGGAGGTAGGAGTAGGATGGGAGCCCTACTGGCCCCCAGGAAGGGACATGGCCTTTTTTAAAGCAGCTCTCCTGAGAGGAAGGTAAAGCCCTCCTGCTGGGCAGCTGGGGACCAGGCTCCTGGGTCATGGAGGGGAATTGGGGTGCCTCACTACCCACTGCAGTGAGTAGCTGTGTTTGTGAACAACAATTCATATAAATGGGATTCAATAATTGGGGTTTTGTTCTATGGAGATTTTCTATATTGCTCGATAATTATGAGGTAGTTCTTTTCATTTGTATTAAAAATATTAGTGTTAGAAATAGCATGGAAATAATTTCAAATAATTATTTCCAACTTGAATATCTTCTTGTAATACTCTCTTATAATCATATGCAATTAGGACTATTTGCTCAAATCCTCCAGAACTAAGACCTATTCTTCTTATGCAAAATGAAGCTTTAAAATGAGTGAAAATCTCATCTGTCCTAATTACAAATTCTCTGTTAAATTTATTCTACATCTACTCTGTATCATGAAAAGATAATAGTACATATTCAATTTTATCACTTCACCTATATGTTACAGCAAAATTTTGTTAATTCTGTTTCTACTAAATTAGATTTATGATTATTGTAATGGAGTATGGGTTGACATTCATTTTCATTCCATGATTTTTAAAAATAATACCTTTATAGTTTTTATGAATTATGCATATTCATAAAATGCCCAACAATTATAGGAAAGTATAAGGAGTAAAGCAATTGCTTAAAGTCACACCTCTCAGAAGTAACCAGTGCTAACATCACTCTAAATATTTCTCTGGACAGACGGATAGATGAGTGAAAACAGAAGCACATTGGTATGAATGGGATTACATGTACATACTACTTTATGGAATCTTTTCTTTAAAAAATAATGTGTCAAATTTTAAAAATATCTGTGACAATCATCTATCCCCTTGATCATTGAAAGTGTCCCATTCAAAATCACTGTGCAGTGACTTAGTCTTTTTCCAGTTTAAACAACCCAAATAAAATTCTAAGATTTTATATTTGTTTTGTTTTCATAATAAAAACACTGCTAACACACATTTACAATGTGTCAGACACTATGTGAAGCACTTTGCAAGAGTCATCTCATTTAGTGCTTCTAGTTGCCCATAAAAATTTAAGTCTGAATAGAGAAGGTAAGCCATGCATCTGAGGTCACACAGCTAAGTATGGAACTGGATCTAAACCTAGGCATTTGGATTCCAGCATCTGTACTCTCAAGCACTAGTCCCTACAAAATCCATAATACCTTCATTAAAATAACTCCATACAAGCCCAAGAAATTAAACACAATTTTCCTCGTTTGAATCAACAGTGTCTTCAACTCATGACAACCCACTGTCATAATCAGTAAAGTAATTAAAAATTGCCTAGATATCAGCCACTGTGCTATGGCACAAAGAATTTAAAAGAAGGAAAGTGAAAGAAATATTTATATAAGGATTTTATCATAAAACTACAAAGTAATGACCAAAGAAATGACTGCTTATATATTTTGTTTATATTTACTGATTGGAAAAGAATTGTGGTTAATTTCTTACTTGTCCTTTTTCTATAAATACAATATGAAAATTCACTTTTTCTTATAAAACTGAGAACATACTTCAATTTCCATTCTGTAGTCTGCTTCTTTTTTCACATATTATAGATGAACATTCCCATATCAATAAATATTATTTTTAAAAATAATTCTTAGTATCTCTTTGGGTGTAACTTTAATTGGCACATTCCAGCACATGGTTGAACTATAAAATAATTTGATTATTCCCCACTTGTTTAATGTTTGTGCTGTTAACTTTTCATTATACTACAATATCCTTAATAAACCTCAGGAAGATCCTACAGCAGAAATAAAATAACTCAACTTTTTTAATTATGCAAGACAAGAAAGAGGGTAAAAATTTAAGTAAAGAGAGTCTCTGATACAAAGAATACCAAGTTCATCTCTAAATTATAGTTTTTAAGGGGTAGCTGGTGGTACAGTCAGTTAAGCATCCAACCCAACCCAAGAGTTGGGTTCAGCTCAGGTTGTGATCTCAGGGTCATGGGATTGAGCCCTACATCAGGTTCCTTGCTCAGCTCAGAGTCGGCTTAAGACTCTTACTCCCTCTACCCACCCTACTCCACACTTTTCCCCACCCCCACTGTACTCACTCTCTGTTTTTTTTCTCTCAAATAAATAAATCTTTTTAAAAAATAAATAAAATATGGTTTGCAAGCCTAAATTGTGTCCTATTTTTTAATCTTTATGTGAAGTGACAATTGCATTTTCTTCTTGAAATCTCTTCCCTGTTCATAAATAAATAAATAAATAAATCTCTTCCCTGTTCACTGTATTGTTTTCTCCATATTTTTTTTCTGCTTTCTGGCATGTTTTTCCCATTTAGGGCTCACCTTTGGCACCAAAAATAGCCAATTAGAGAATATCTACATTTCTGGGAAATGCAACTCTTATTCTTTCTTGTCTTACTTTCTCTTGTTTTCCAATTAACATAAGATTTATACAGCACCAGTCTGTATCCAACTACCCAGCCAAAAAGTCACCATCATCCCTGAATAAAATTCCAGGCTTTGGTTTAAAACTCAAGCACTTCCAACTGAGGTCCAGTTCTCTTAAAGTGATGCGATATTAATGGCTTTGGAGGTTTTCTTTCTCTTAGCAGAGGGAAATAGTTCAGTGGCTTAATTTTTCATGCCTTCATGAATTTAAAAATAAATAAATAAATAGAATTATCCAAAGGTGATAAATTATTCATCATGTTGCTTAGTCTTGAATCCCTGGTTAATTTTTTTCTATCACATATACTTTTTCCTGTTCCCTAATACTTCAGATACCAGTTAATAAATATATGTGCTTGCGTGTTGATCACTGGGTTTAATCACATGAATGTTTTTCAAATCCAAGGGACTAATTATAATAAGCTTTCCACTGCATCGAGGAGCATTTTGCTGGGAATTAAATATTAAAAATGCAAAAGATATCTCTCTCTCTGCAAAACTTAAACTGATATATTCTCACAAGAAAAGATAGTATAAGCTGAAAGAAAACTGGCAAAAGAAAGCAAAATATATTCTAATTGGCTTCCTTGAATCCATTTTGATTTTCCTTCTTAATAGAGTTGGAAGAGGAGCCATTTAAAGCAGTTTGCACAAAAAGACCAGAAACCAATCATCATATAGGATACTAAAAATGCTTCTGGAATTCCATCTACTATATGTTGGGGTTAGTCATTATAGTTACAAACATTTGGATAAATAAGTGTAACCAATGCGTAATACAGAGTAAATGCGTAAATACAGAGCATGACGCGTTGTGTATAAAAATGTATCTCTCATGGTCCAGCTAACCCAGAACAAGGCTTTTGAGGCTTTTACTGGTATAAACATAAAATTGACAGTGGGACAAATATCAGCATCATCAGTTTTGTTAATGCTAGCATGTTCTTAAGGATACATATTGCCTCATGGCATAACAAGATCATGGCTAAAACAGCCCAGAGTTGAGGGAACACTTGAATTTGACAACACTGGACCATTTTATAGAAGATCTATATGCATTTTTGCTGACTATTAGCATGGGGAATAGGTCTCAGAGACCATTTTGCCCAGTTATATTTTAAGCTGTATTCTCTGGAGCCTAAAAAATTCACCAAAGTGGCATGGAGAACATGGAACATGAGGAAAAGGTTAAGCAGCCCTTGCCTATCTTTTCAACCAAAGTTGCTCAGCTTCTGTCCGTCTTATCAATTGTGGATGGGGAGAGCCTAGAATTTCCTTTTAGACATAAGAAATAAAATTCTTTGATCCTACTCCCTCATTTTACAGGTGAGAAAACTAAGTACCAGAGAGATTGTTTTCCCATACTGCAATTATCTGGTGGTAAAATCAGATGTGCTACCCAACCCTTTCACGCAGCCCAGCACCATTGGGGGGAAAAAAAAGAAAGAAAAGAAAGAAAGAAAAAAGAATGATACTGCTTAGACATTCTCAAGAGTCTACTATGGACTGAAAGTTTCTAAATGTTAGGTTATTTTTGGCCAGCTTTCTTCTTATAACTTGCTGAATACAACTGGAAAGTCAAGCCTGGAGAGAATGATCGGAAGGGAAAGATTTTATTTCAGTGATCCAACTTTCCTTTACTTTAGGAATGCTATTGGTTCTGTGACTTTAAATTATTAAACTTTCTTATGCCCTAATGTCTCCATTTTTAAAATGAGGATAGTGTGATCCAATATATCATAACAACAATACAATACTATTTCACACCTATCAGACTAGCAAAGATAAAAATCTGGTGATATCAGGTATTATTGAGAAAATGGTGAGGTAAGAACACCCAACCATGCCCATAAGAGGATAATTTGGTTTAACCTTTGAAAACACTCTGGTAAAATCTAATAAAGTTGACAACATAGTGCTTTATAAGCCAGACATACTATTTCTAGTTATATGGACCTAAATATCTTACAAAAGAACTGTAGGAGGATGCTTACTGTAGCATTATTTCTTAAAGTGGAAAAAAAAACTGGAAAAGATGTTCATCAACAGAGAAATAGAAATGTTAAGTTTTCCAGTTGCCTATTTAAGGAGTTTGGAAGTCATTGTTCTGTTTAAACAAATAAAAAGCTATACAGACTAAAAAATCAACAACTTTTCTTGGGTCCCTAAGAGAGGGGATGACACAGAGCAAACTGACAAGAGTGGAGAGACAATAGGCAAATACAGGGAGTTACGGCTTACCGAAGTAATGACTCTCAAGGAGGAGAATCTACTGGAGAAACCAGCCTCTGAGAAAGAAATGCCAAACTGCAATTGATGATTTTCTGAAGGCTCAAGGCAGACAAGTCATAAGGAAATCCAGTCCTAGTGGGGCTCTCCCAGTATTGTGAGATTTACCTTCAGGAGCCTGAGCATATTTGCATAATCAGTATCAAGTAAACATTAGAGAAAAGTTCTCTCAGACTTCTGTCAGGGGAAGAAGAGGAACCATCTTGAGATCTATCTTAACAACACCAGCCCTCAGGGAAGACTAGTTAAACCTGAGACTAACCTGCTGGGATTTTATCATTGCCTAAATGACCTGATGGCAAGGAAATACCAAACTCCAGATGGATCTATCTATTCCACTAAGGGGTTGTGAGAAGTGCAAGATGGGAAATACTTGTGACATTGACAGTCTCCAGAGGCATAGGCTCACTACAAGATTGAAACCCAATCATAGGCCTGTGGAACACTTCCCCTGTCCCCATGCATCGCCACCACATTACTAAAGACCTATTTACCCAGTACATCATGTCCAGCTATCGGGAAAAAATTACAGGGCATAGCAAAAGGCAAAAAACATAATAAGAAGAGACAAAGTAAGCATCAAAACCAGACATGGAGGGATGTTGGAATTATCAGATCAGAAAGGTGAAAAAATATTAATAAACTAAGGGCTCTAATGGAAAAAATAAACAATATGCAAGAACAGATGAATGACACAAGCAGAGAAATGGAAATCTTAACAAGGAACCAAAAAGAAATGCTAGAAATTAAAAAATAAACAAAACAAAAAACCACATTGTAACAAAAATGAAGAATACCTTTGATGGGCTTAATCGATAGATTGGATACAGCTGAGGAAAGAATCTTCGAGCTAGAGGATATATAATAGAATCTTTGAAAACTGAAAAAGACAACAAAGTTTGAAAAAATTAAAATAGAATATCCAAGGACCATGGGACAGCTGGAAAAATATAACATACATGTAATGGGAATACCAGAAGGAGAATAAAAGAGAGAAAAAAGCAGAAGAAATGTTTGAAGCAATAATGATGGAGGATTTTCCTAAATTAATGTCAGACACCAAAACACAGATTCAGGGTACTCAGAAAACAGCAAGTAGGATAAATGCAAAATAATAATAATAATAATAATAATAAATAAAAATAAAAACCTAGACATATGATTTTAAACCACAGCAAATCAAAGATAAGGAAAAAGCCTGAAAGACCCCAGAAGGGAAACACACACACACACACACACACACACACACACACACCTTATCTATAGAGGAAAAAAGAATTACATCCAACTTCTCAAAAATTATGCAAGTAGAAAATAGAATGAAAGATTTAATGTGTTGAGGGAAAAAAAAAACCCATAAATTTCAAAATCCTGTACCGTGTGAAATTATCCTTCAAAGGGGAAAGAGAAATAAAACCTTTCTCAAACAAAAATTAAGGGAATTGTTGCCAGAAAACATGCTTTGCAAGAAATGTTAAAAGTTCTTTAGAGAGAAGAAAATAGTATAGGTCAAAAACTGAAATCTGCCTTAAGTAAGGAGGACCAATGAAGAAGGAATAAGTGAAGGTGAAATAAGGATTTTTATTTTTCTTATTCTTAATTGACCTAACAAATAAGTTTGCTCAAAAAATTATGTCAGTAATGTATTTGATTATATATACTTATGTATACGTATGTGCTATGTATACTTATGTGTGTGTGTGTTTGTGAAATGGATGACAGCAAAATACAGGGATGAGGAGAATGAATTATAAGGTACTCACACTACCTATAAATTGGCATACAGTTATTTGAAAGTGGGCTTGGATTAGCTATAAATGGATATTGCAAATGAATATTGCAAAAACCACTAAAAATGTTTTTTAAAAAGTATAACTGATATGCAAAGAAAGGGGAGAAAACTCGTTATTTATATGATGAAATATTATAAGGCAATTAAAATACATAAACTAGAACTCTATGTATCAATATGCATAGTAGAGTGACTATGGGTAAGTTATTTAATCTTTTTGTCCCTCTGCTTCTTCATCAGAAAATGAACGTGTTGTGATGAGCACTGGGTGTTATTTGCAACTAATGAATCGTGGAACACTATGTCAAAAACTAATGATGTACTATATGTTGGCCAACTGAACATAATCAGAAAATAATATTAATAATGGTAAACTGTCTTGTAGGGTTGTTGTGGAAATTAAGTGAGTGGAGACATATAAAGCGCTTAAAACAGCCTGGTACATAGTGAGCTGTTAAGAAGTGTTTCCTCTTACTACAATACACCTGAAAACAATATTGCATGAGAAAAGTAAGTAGCAGGAGTACACCAAGAATCATTCATTCCTGGAATCACAGACCTATACCTCTGAAACCAATAATACATTATATGTTAATTAAATTAATTTAAACTTAAAAAAAATTAATTAAAAAAGGAAAAAAGAAAGAAAATGTTTGAAAAAAAAATCATTCAGTCTTTCTATATTCTGGCAAATATTAATCATCAGGATTTGGAATAAAAAATTCAAATTCTCTGGAATTCCCCAAATCATGACTTACTCTGTTTTTCATAAAACCTTTTTTACAAGTTTAAGAAAAAGCTTTTTGAACAAGTTTTTAAAATAATAACTAGCCACAAAAATAAACAGGGAGTCACCTTTATGTGAGAGGGTTAAACATTTTAGAGTTATCTTATAAAAAATAGCATTAATATACATATTATTATTGACTCCTTTAAGGTGACACAAATATGTTTTAATGACATATAAAGTTCTCTCTACCTGATATAGATGTTAGATAATAGAAAACATTTTAAAATGCCCATAAAATGCCCATAAAAGTCAGGTTTTTAAGTGAAAGATAATTAAGATTCCACGTGCAGAAAAATTGCTTTCATTTTCTATTAACACTAGTCAAATTCTAAAGGTGTGTACAAGATTATCTTCAAGTTGGATGTAGGATACATGATGCAAAATGTGAACTAATTTCCTTTGCTTCCAAGGAAGATATTTAATGTACTTTGCAGTAGACTATAATTTATAATGAATATTCAAACATTGAAAAATGCCAGTGAGCATTATTGGACAATATTCCAATAATGTAATGTTTGAATCTCCTAGCAAGGTAAGAGCACTACTTAGAATCATGTGCCAAAATTGCCAATTAAAGGACTTATTTTGCTTCTCAAACTTGTTATTTCTTGGGACATCACTCCTAAGATTTCTCTAAAGTATATTATGCATATAAACATAAATATTCCTTTTACTTGCAAGAATGACTCACCCTTAGCAGCAGACAAAACTGTGAGAACACACATATATGGCTACAGTCACAAGCAAGACTATCCAGTCAGATAGTGATCACTTCTCTCCTACACATTCCTGACCTGGTTTCTGAAGGTAGTAACTAACCTTCAACTCCACTTGTCACTATTTCTGCCTTCAACTTGACATGAATGAATTCCTTCCAACCAGCAGTGTCTCTGTGTTGATCACTAAGCTTTAATTCCTGCAAGATAGTTATATTTTCCCATTTTCCCAACTGATTTTCTCAAGATTTAGGATTTGAAAAAGATACACAAATTTCCCAAGAAATGTTAAGAAGAATTCCCACCTGGAAACCATAATATATACTATTAAACATGGACTCAAGAAATACCATATTCCTAACTGTGATTATAGCTAAGTGGCAAGGTGATGAGTACATAAAGAGAAATAAAAAGAGCTTAAGTTGTGTCTGCGGGGCATCTGGGTGGCTCAGTCGGTTAAGACACTGCCTTCGGCTCAGGTTGTGATCCCAGAGCCCTGGGATTGAGCCCCACATTGGGCTCCCCACTCAAGCAGGGAGCGTGCTTCTCCCTCTCCCTCTGCCTGCCACTCTACTTACTTGCGCTCTCTATCTCTCTGTCAAATAAATAAGCAAAATCTTAAAAAAAAAAAAGTGTCTGCAATATACTATCTCTTTTATGAAAAATTCAAAGCAAAAATGGTAAAATGCTGTCGTTCGTTCTAGGAGAGGGTATGCATGTGTTTGATGAATTATTCTACTTTCCTGGGTTTTTTAAATCTTTCCAAAGGAATTGTTAATGCTGATTCCTGGGCCTCACTGTCAGAGATTCTGATCCTGTGGGTATTGGCTAGAGACTAGGAATCTTCATCTTTACTAGCAGATAATGGGGCAAATGGCACTACCACCAAACTTGGGTGAGTGCTGACCAAGTCCAGGGAAACCCAGATGTAAACCAGAGGTACCAATAAAGAATCCTAAATAGTGGCTGAGCAGGATTTGCAAATTGCATCCGAAGGCTAAAGGAGCAAACCCCATTGGCAGGAACAGCTGGGTGCCTTTGCCCTGGAGGGCATATGCAGAAGGAAAGGCCTCACAATTCTCATGACATCGATATGTGGGTACCTTTCACAGCCCAGGTAGACTGTCAGCGCTGGGCCTCGGCCAGCGGGTCCACCCACCAGTGTGCACTGGTTTCAATAAAAACACAGTAGCGGGCACCCGGGTGGCTCAGTGGGCTAAAGCCTCTGCCTTCGGTTCAGGTCCGGATTTCAGGGTCCTGGGATGGAGCCCCGCATTGGGCTCTCTGCTCAGCAGGGAGCCTACTTCCCCCCTCTGCCTCTCTACCTACGTGTGATCTCTGTCTGCCAAATAAATAAATAAAAATCTTTGGAAAAAAAAAAAAACGGTAGGGTGAGGAGGTGAAGAAAGGCAGAAGATAAAGCTCTATACCAAAGGGATGATATTTTAAGAATTTCCAAAGTCCTTTCTTTATGAAAAGGAAAATTCTAAGCCATAATCGTACATTTGCTTTCTTGAATGTACTTAAAAGGCATTGTCTGACCTCATTGTGTGTCTTCTAAGTCTTCATAGCACTTTATGCTTTCTGATTGCTTTGCAATCATGAACCAGTTAATGATTAAATTACTAGTTTCAAACCCTCATTATAAAGCAATAATATCAGCATCCTTGTTTCTCTTGATTGCTTGATTTTAAATTTTTAACTCAGTACCATTAGTTAGTCCATATGCTAATATTTGAGAAATATTTATGTCATGAGAAATTTATGTATGTTTTATGATACTTCAAAGTACAGCAAGAAGCAAGTTTTAGGACTTAAGATGATTAAGAGAAAATGAATCCATTCTCTTGAATTCTAAAACCAATCTGTATTTGCTCCTTATTCTCTTTGTATAGAAAAATGGGGTATTAATTAAAAACAAAACAAAACAAAAAACAAAGGAGGCATAGCTACCCAGAGTTCTGCATGCAAGTTCTTAGAAAAAATCCTGGTTTCTCCATCAGTCCTTTGACTTCCAACAACTGAACCTGTTCAAGATTGGTAAACTCGACCTAAGCTTCTGACTTCTGCATCCAGACCTTTTTTTCTTTCCTTCCATCTCATAGCTGAGGCCAAACTACAGAAGGACTCCCCTGCCTAAATGCAATTGACCAGGCTCACTGTCCTCTTGATCAAAGCTATACCATGTGGAAATTAGATATTTATCCAAATGCCATGGAGTAAGTGGGATGCCATCTGTACAGGGAGTTTCTTAGACCGTTGCTGTGGCTTTGGCAGTGAAACAATGCCACAAGCTGCTATTATGGCACAATGGGACTATACCAGCTATATACACAAACTTTCCATTATAAAAAAATAAAACTTTTTTTCAAATTGTGCTTCATGACTTCCAGGTGACAAAGACATCTATCTACCTCGGAGTACCTGGAATACGCCCTTCCCACTTTCCACTTAAACTCAATGTTTACAAGTAACACTTACAATTAAGACTATTGGATAGCCCAATTCCACAATCTGAGTGGTCTCCACCATAACTCTGAGGACTGTGGACTGAAGAAAATCAATCCAGGCTTTGCCTCACAAATCACAAGCAGCATGAATTAAGGTAAGAAGACATGTCAGTTTCCTTTGCTGTCTGTTCCCTGACTCTAGAGTTCTATATAGTGGGTGCAGACCAAAATCCTGGGCAACCACCCTTCTGCATTAGACTACCATTCTTCAAGACAAACAAAGCACCATATGCATGACCATGTCCTCACCCTCCTCTTTTAATATGCATTGACAAATAGTGCATTCCAGAATGCAATGAGGAAGCAGCAAATGTGGTGATAAAAAGGTCAGTAGGACAGCCTTGGACATAACCCTGCAACTATTTATGAGAAAGTTTCCTTGCTGAAAAATACTATTATTTAGCCCATTGGTATGAAATATACGGTGTGGGGGTGGGGGGGAACCTGTAGGAAAAGATGGAACTGCATAAAGCAGAATGATAAAGCACTCTCCATGGATTAATGCTTTAATTCTCATCACAACCACATGAGTTAAGGATTGTGGGTCAGAAAATTTCATTTTTCTTCTAAAGTACAGCAGGATCTAGTTCCCAGGCACTCTGGAATCCATTCATTAATTTAGCTCTATTTACTGCCGCCATGGTCCTATAGCAAGTATCAAACCAGATTAGAGATAGATGGTATGTATGTCACTACATGTTGAGATCCCTAAAATCACAAATAACCAAAATGCAATTAAAAAAAATAAGTGACCTAAGAGAAGATAAAATAAAATATTATGAACACACAGAGGAGGAAAGAGGGTACTTCAAAGGGAGGGAATTATGAACTTTGAGCTTCCTAGCAGGGATGAGTAGAGGTGAAGAAAAGCATTCCAAACCAAGGCACTGACGAGAGCTACATCAACGATCAAATAAGGAACAAAGATATTAAAATTGAAGAGGTAGAGCAAGGGCATAGACATGGAGGGACTTGAATGCTCAGCTAAGGAGTATTCCTTAGGAAAAAACAAACCTACAGATTTTCTCCACTTAGGCACTGGTAATTCTTGAAGTGTAGAGTTCAAGTATCAGAGTTGTGCTTCAAGAGTCAATAGAAAACAGACTGTAAATTGGATGGAAAGGGAGGACTGAAGAAAAGTAGGGGAAAAAAAAAAGAAAACCTGTTGAAATAGCCCTAATGAGATTTGTAGAAAACCTGATTTGGTGTTATGTTGCATTTTATGAATGATGAAACTGAAGTACCCAGAAGTTAAGTAACTTGTCAAAGTCACACAAGTGGTTAGTGAAAGAGTCATGATCCATGTCTGGAAAATCTAGTCCAGAGACCATACTCTTAACCATTCTGCTGTAGGATTTCAGTATTAAGACTTTTCAAAAAAAAAGGCGGGGGGGCTTCTCAATAATATACTGTCCTTGTCAGCCATTCCTAAAGCAAAGGGAGTAACCATGATGTGACATGACATTTAATAAACAAATACTTAGGGTATAAAGAAAAGGAAAAGGAAAAATATGAGCAATCTAAAAATTCTATGATAGGCAAGAATGTGGGCATCCATTATGAAACATATATACCATGGGTATTAAAATGATGTTTGAAAGAATATTTAATGGTATAGGAATAATTTCTATGACACTCTTATAAGTTAAGTGAAAAAATCAGATTACCAATCTACATCTATATGTGCATAGAATTAACATGAGAATGATTTATACAAAAATATTTGCAGTTTTTCTTATTTATCTTGAAGCAAGGTTTGGAATGATTTTTATTATCTTTATTTTTCTGCATTTTATTATTTTTCTGCTTCCTTCTGTAATAAAACTGTGTAATTTTCTCGTGCTATATAATGAATTTGCTTGGCTTTTTCACCTCTTGCACATATTTCTCATATAGAGAGGACCTCATGGCTTCATGTTTCGTTTCTTTAATGTATTTGAGCACTAAGCAGGTAACAGACCCTGTGTTAAGCACTAGAGCTACAATGGTGAATAATACAAATAGAATCATGAACCTCACAGCCTAGTAGAGAACAGGATATTGAGCAAGTAAATTAAAATGTGATAGAGTAGACATGAGTACAAAGAAGGACTATCTGAATAAGGAGGTTGAAGATGAAAAGTTGGTGTGAAGTAATGTGTGGGAGTAAAAGTATCCCAGAATGAGCAAAGAACATGCATGAAGAGGAGAGGAAGTATGGAGGTGGTAAAAAAAGACAAGGATTCTGGGAAGACAGTGGAGATCCAGGCCAGTGTACAAGGTGGAGAGTCCTTGGAGAGATGTTAATAATAACAGCATTTTCCTGAAGGTAATGGGGAGCCACTGTTGTCCTATGGAGGCTGGTCTGTAGAAGGGTAAGAGAGGCTGCTAGAGGATGAGTTAGGAGGTTTTTCTAGAATGGTTGGTGGCTTGAACCAAGAGAGCAGAAATAGTTGAGAAAAGCAGGAAAGTCAGGAGTATTTAAGAAGTCAAATCAGCAGGACTTGAATGGATGAGGTTGGTGGGGGTAAGTAAACTGTCACAGATGTCTCTCTTCTTGACTTGATCAACTGAATGGACAGGTAATTTGCAGAGATGGAAATCACTAGAGGTGGAAGAGGCTAGCAAAGAATGAAACAGAACCTTTACCTCTAAAATCTAAACTCACTTAAAATTCTGAAGTAATGTTTACACTTCCTAATGAAAAGTGAAATGAAATGAAATGAATGAAAATGAATGAAATGAAAATGAAACTGGCAGAATAAGCTGCTTACTTACAGCATAATTTTCAGGGACCTGGGAATGACTGGTTAGCGTTCATAAGTCCTTACGAAGATACCTAGACCTCCTGGAGGCTGGAATTTGAAAAGAAATATAGAATTCCAGCCACTTAAATAAACAATGATTTAAGCAGAGCTTAGCGTCATTTTGTCAAACAGAGAGTCATCCAGACAGCAGGTGCCTCTTTCTGCATGGGTTCTACCTGGGATCTGGAGGTATGCATCTTAACTCAATTACAATAGCACCGTGCACAACTTTCTTTCCAGAGCACGGTAACAATGTTATTGCTTCCAGATGGAATGTTTTTCTTTTATTAGTAAAGCACTTTAAAGACATTGTTTTCAAGTAATTTTATGATACTTTTTTCCAAAATAAACACCTTGTGATCTCATTGCCATAGGGGTTCTTCATCAGCACAATTCAGGGATGCCAGTGACTGATTAGATACCTATATGGTACTTCATAATTACCATAATTACTCAGAAAGACCATATGAATAAAAGCAAAGCTTGGAAAACTGAAATGCTTACAGGGGCAAGGCAAGCTATTTGAATGATTGAAATAGGCTGGATATAGAATTAAAAAAAAAAACCTGCTAGCAATGTTAAATGACAAATACTATATTTCTGTAGAGTTGGTAAACATGAGGAAATGGTAGGAGTATAGCATTATGGAGTGTCCATGCCTTATCCCCCCACTCCCCCCAAAAAAGTATTTATCAGCTGATTATTGCCATGCAGGAATATGGACCTTGGGTTTCCAGCTCTTTTTGTTTTATCTTAAATTTTTACGGTACATATTATCAATTTATTCAACTTTTTTATATGTGTAAGCCAAATAAAATAAGCCTATCACAGGCTATTAATTTGTAACCGTGATAAAAAAAATTTGTAATAATTTGTGACAAATAATAATAATTTGTGATAAAATAATTTGTGATAAAATCAAGTTGTAACTGTGAAAAAAAAAGCAACTTTGCCCATCTTTCTCAGTCACACCTTAGTTGAAAGAGGTCGTCACTTCTGATTTTGAATGTTCTTAATATCTGGCATTCTCATATACAAAGAAGTCATGAATCCTTTGCCCCTGATAGAAGGAGATGTTGGACAAGCTATAACTTTGGAGCATATTAATCTGTAAGACACAAGACTGAAAAATACCTGTGGCATTGTCAATATCTATAGATGAATTCTAACTAAGTGAACCAAATCCATTTTTCAAATTATTTTCCAGTATTTGTTAAGCACTAGATCAAGACAAGACAAAATGGAAAATGTGGTCCCTGTCCAGGGGGCATGAAGTCTACACTAGGAAGAAAAAACATTCCAGAAATAAAAACACCAGCTGGGAAGGAGACATAATTAATGAAATGATGCCAAGATTGTTGTCTTGTTGCAACTACCAGGTGTTTTCTAATACTTCAACAGAGACTGATGACTTATGGTGAAGGGGACAGACCAGGGACTCACATACCTTGAGTTCTATGTGGACCTGAAGTGGAGTGTAAAACTCTCATATGCTGCAGTGCCTCATTCTGTCAACAAATGCAACAAGTAATACTAACTGATTTGCAAAGCACTGTAATAGTCTCTAATGATAGTCATTTTACATTACACCATTGCCTTGACCTTTCCAGAAAATTAATAGCATTAAAGTGACTTACCTCTTCCAGATTCACCTCAATTTATTTTTTTAAAGGACTTTGCTATTGTTGTCTAACTTTTTAAAAAGACTTTCATGGATTAGGGAAAATAAATGGGAAACATATACTGTAATTGACAGAATAAGACCCCAATTTTGTTTTTATGAAATGTATGTAGGCAAAGAAAAGGACTGAAAAGAAAGACAAACCAAGATGCACTGACTATCTGTGGGTGGTTGGTATCTCAGGTTATTGACAGCAGACAGCAAGCAGAAACCAACCATGTTTTCTCTGCATTGCTTCTAGGAATTCACTCAATGAGTTTGCTGTGTCCTGCCCCTTCGATGAAATTTCAGAGTTCCCATGATTTTTTCTGGTAACTCTTAAATAGCAGAAGAATAGTGTCTTTCTCTAATAATAAAACATCCAGTCCAACCTACATTCTAGTCAGGTGTAATATTAAAACTCCAAATTCTTATCTAATGTTCTCTTTACCCATAATGGCCAGTTATGTTTGCCCCACTTTAAACCAAATCCTGCATGGTGAAAAAGGGATGGCAGCTTGGCTTATTCTCTCTTTGCATCCTCCACAACTTGGCAGCTGAAATGTTTGGCTTCTTGAGAGTTGCCTGAGAATGAAGAGTGAGGAGAGGTAGGGGTACAGGGAAGGTTTTTCCTAATGACTTTTCCTAATCTGGTATTGAGGCCCTCTGGAAATGTCAGCACAGAACTAACTCTTCCTTTCATAGGGATCTTTTGCAAATTCCTCAGACATTCATCTCTGGGGTACTTTTGACTATAGCTCCCTCTCAAACTCTCAAAACTTCTCCTCCAATGCACTTCTGACACTCCCATGGCCCTGGACATCCAGTGCTCCACGAAAGAAATACCTTCATCCCACTGTCAAAGGAAGTGCAGTTGCTCCCAGTGTCCCTGGCCAGTCTCCTACCTTAGGATTTCTCCTGGAAAGAATCAGAACCCAGTTATGAGTTCACCAGACTCCAGGGGATGAATGTCAAGTCCTCCAAGTAAATCTTATGGAACACCTTGTCTCACCTGGCTACAGTGAAAAAAAAAGCATCTCAACTGTCCACATGAAAGATCACTCTGGACAAATGCTGCTCGCCAATTCCTCCACCTCCTAGTAGGTTCTGCCTATGTGGTCCACATCTCACTCTTGAATGTGGAGTATGTGAAACCTATTATATTGTTCTTAGCCTTTCAAGTTTCTGCTGAAACTCAATAGAAAAAAGGGTACTGGTTTACATATTGCTGCATTAATTTCTTTTGTATGTTTTCCTTTTTTTTTCTGATTATCCTACATGGATTATTTCACATGAATTATTTGACTATCAAAAAAAAAGAGAGAGAGAAGGAAAAAGGACACATGGGTGGTTCAGTTGGTTAAGCATTCTCCTTCGGCTCAGGTCATGGTCACAGGGTCCTGGGATCAAGTCCCTCCTTGGGCTCCTTGCATGGCAGGGAGCCTGCTTCTCCCTCTGCCTACCACTCCCTGTGCTTGGGCTCTCTCTCTCTTTCTCTGACAAATAAATAATTAAATAAAATCTTTAAAAAGAAAAAAAATAATATATTTTTTTCTTAAGAGTATCCAGTCCTAATTCTGTAGAAAAAATTTGGCAGCAGTTGCATATATCCATTCAACAAAAATAGTAAATATGATTTTTAATGAAAATCATAGAATTATCTTGAAATTTGTAACTATAGAAATACAAGTTTCTTTTAAAATTTTACTATTAAAAAATAATTTACTATATGTGTAGCCAGAACAAACCACCCCATAACATGTCACCATGCCTACAGCAGTGACATTCTTCCTCTCTTCCCAATAATGTTTCCTATAGTATTTAAATGAGTCATGGTGATAAGGTCAAAGGCTAAGGGAAGACTACCAGGCTACTCAGAAAAGGTTTCCAAGAATAGCACATCTCTAGTGAAATCATCATTTTCCAGGGACTTAGTCAGAGCTCTTCAGTCTAGAAATTCAACATAATTAGGGAAGCCAGAATTTATCAGACACCAGATAACCAACAAAATCATCTAAAAGTGACATATATGATATATGTAATGGGTCCAAATCTCAGATCATAAACCGAGTTGTTCAAGATGTGTTGTGTTACTTTCTTTATTCTTCCCTATCTTCTACTTTGAAACTTTACATTACTGAGTGGGGAAATTTTATATTGGTCACTTCATGGTCATCTGTTGATTTGAGGATTCCTTTATTGATTCAAGGTATCCACACAGGGTGGTGGCGGATGACTGAAACAACTCTGGGGAAAGGCAATCTGGTCTTCCACTATCCTTGATGAAACATCCCCCTCCCCAGAAAACAGACAAACAAATAAAAAACCTTCCCTGCCTCTTTCTCAGCAAGCTCCCACCCACCTCCTCAAGCACTCACAGGTTGTCATTAATAGAAGCTGCCAGCTACCCCAATGGAATCACTCTAAAAAATAGCCTAGAGCCAATCTGTATAAGAAAAAAAAAAAGTATAAACAAATAAATCAGAGGGCCAAGAGGCAGAGCAGAAAAAGTGGGGAAAATGTGATAAGAAATTTAAAATTTATTCCACTGCCTGTGATTTCAAAAGCCATGATAAACTACTTTACTATTTTCTAGCTTTGGAATCATCCATGTGGATTTAGGGGCTAGTACCAAGAAAGAGCTCACAATCCCCCCAAAAGACAGTGCAGTGCTAACTACGAGCAACTCATCTTCGAGACAATAACTGAGCTGGTAGAGGGTGATTTAATAAATTATTGCACCAAATGGTACCTCTGTGGCCTGGGGAAGTTAATTTAAAAAAAAAAAAAAGTTCAATAGGCAGCCACCATATAGCTACCCTGGTGGAATCTAACCTAGAAAAATGTTGGCCCCAATTCTTTAACAGCACATACTTATTAGAAGCCTACAGTGGAAAATAGAGTCAGTTCAGAGATGAGTGTGTTTATGGCTGAGCTCCCAGAGAGCACAAATAACCGAAATACAGTTGGAAGGTAGCAAGTGCCCAAGAGAAGAAAAGATGAAGTGTTATGGGACCGGAGAGGAAGGTATAGCATTTCAAGAAAGGGAATTGGGAAGCTTCCTAGAGATTTGAGTTGAGTCCTAAAAGATAAGGATATGGATGTGTGGAGGTGATGAAGAAGCACAGTGCAAGGTACTGGCATGAGTAGAGGCAAAAAGCAGGAAAGGAAATGATTGTAGAAGGAAGAATAAGGTTGGAAAGATAGGTTGGGGAACGGACAAGGAAGCCCTTGAAAAACCATCTAACGACTGTAGAGGAATTTTTTGGTGTTTATTTGTTTGTTTTTTCATTTGTTATTTTGTTTTCCTATGATACGGATGCACTTGTGATTATTGAGTAAGAGAGTGCAAATATGAGAGCTGTGTTTCAGAAAACAATTGAAAGGAGATTGTAAAAAGGCTTGGGAGGGTGGGATCAGAAACAGTGAGAAACCAGAGTCTATTGAAATAGTCCTGGTGACATCTGCAGAAAGCCTCACCTTGGACTATGTCCCTTTGGCAATCCCAGAACCCATCATTTACTGCAAGAGCTAAATAGGATGGGTTTAAATTGTCACTGAATGAGGAAGATGAGGGAAAGAGTAAATGAGTCAAGTTCTTCACCTAGTAAAAGATTGGAAATTATAATTTGAGGAAGACAAGTGAGTTTTGAGAAAGGACATTGATTCCTACAGACAAATCTAAAACCACGTACAAAGATTAAGGTCATCTAATAGGTGAGAAATCAGGGTCATGAATGACAGATAGGATCTTGGAATTCTCTCCTCACTGACTCTTTCTCTCTCTCTCTTGCTCTCTCAATCTCTCCATCATAACACGAAGAATAATTTCCTCCCTTCTAATCCCACCTACCTGCTGTAGCCTCAGAACATATACAACACACATAATTTTCATTAAAACATAAAATAAAAAACCTACTTGGTTGTATATTTTCTAGATACAAAAATTTCATAGGCTCACTAAAGATAAATTATTTAATTAGTAAACCTGAAATTTTCAGAAAATTACTTATAAGTCCATCCCCAGAGATAAGCACATTTAACTTGTATAAACCCTTCCAGGTATATGCAAATATACAGAATATAAGTCACTAGATTGGTAGATTTACAGATAGATAAATATATATTGCCAGGTAAATTTTTCATTTGGAATGATCCTATCACCCATTCATTATCTTAAATAAATTCCTATGCTCTTTGTTATCTTAAAATTTTGTCATGGTTGCTTTTAGATCTCACAGAGTCATCTCAAGGTTAAAATCTACACCAAAATTAAAGAACTCTGTTTAGCTACCTCTTAGACCACATTACTGTCCTTACCTTAATTAGTTATAATATGTATATAGGACATTTCCTGCAAGGGAGCTGGCAGCCTTGTCAACCTCCAGGAAGTAAGTAGAAACTACTTTTAATCTCAGTGCTCAGAATCATAAATGCAGGCATCCAGCAGTTCATAATGAACTCAAGGTTACATGGTCCATGAGAAGCAGGCCCAGATATCAAAGCCAGGATTCTATAGACTGAAACTTTTACCTAAGCATGGAAATCTCTTCACAGAATGGTTAGCCTCACAGATCTGGACCTGAAAGCCTAGTTCAACCTCTTCAGTTTACAAACATTGAAACCAAAGTTATTGAGAGGTTGGCTTGTGTGGGACATGTGGGTGTTTAATCACTGATCTAGATAGTTCTTTCCATTGTTTTAAAACTCAAAAGGAGTATAGAATGTCCCTAATTTGGGGGAGAAAAGGAATTAAGGAATGCTCTTCAAAATTAAAAAAAAAAGAAGTTAATTAAAAACAAAACCTTATTTATTCAAAAATTAAAGTTCATTAAAATGAAAAGATAGCCTATTTTGACTTGATGAAAATGACTTAAATGTGAATTTCTTTCTTTTAAAACTCACTATTACTTCAATGAGTTTTTAAATTAAGTTATTAAGTCAATACATGTTTTATGATTTTTAATTAACTTCACTTTTTAAACATTGCATCGAGCTTTGCTACACATTAGAAGCAGATTCTGTCAATGTGCAAAAAGGATTCTATATTTTTTTAAGTGTGGGGGTGGTGGGGGGGATGGGGTGTGTAGGGGTTTGAAAGGTCATACGTCAAAATATTAACAATGGATGGTAGGATTTCAGATAATTTTTATTTACCTCTTCTTATCTGTACTTGCTTATTTTCTCATTTTTCTATAATAAATATATATTTCTTATACCATGCAAAAGTGATCTTGCCAGTGAAAATAGTCATTTCTTGTATTTGAAAAGCAACATGCTATTTGCTCAGTGTGTGGCTTGCCTGCTTAATATCCATTCCAGCCTCTTTCAAGTACATCTTCCTATGCTATGGTGTTTGGAAAGCTGAAAATTCTATTTTTAGAGTCCTTTGCAGCTAGGGTTCCAGATGAGACTTAAGTTCTGCCAATCAGATGCCCTCATGCGAGGCTAGAATTTGAAAGTGAATTAGATGGGGGGGAGGCAGGTTGTGGGGTGCAGATGGAGGCCAATCACAGAAAGGGCCGCCTGCTTCGGCAGTGTTTGCTCCCAAGCCTCCTGCCTCGGCAGATTCTTACAGCAGTGGCAGCAACTGCACTGATGACTAGGGAGACAGTATGATTCTGGGGCCAAGAGCTGTTTTTGGGAATTCCACCTACCTCCTGTTCCTTTGGCATTTGCAATAGCAATTTTTCTGATAATATCTCATACATAGTAAAAACCCCATTCTGCTTAAAACCAGCTATGATAGTTCTGTTGCTTGCAATTGAGCATTAACCAAGGTCATGTTCAAAATGTTCTTATATACCCTCTTCCCAATTCTTAACTCTACCCTTATTTTTCCCTCCTTTTGCAGTTGCAATAATAATATCTGCCTCTTGCAAAAAAGAAAAAAGGAAAAAGGAATCAATGCAAAAGTTATACATTGAAAAGTGAAAATCTCTCCTCATGCTCCCTACCGCTCAGCTTATATAGCTTGTTGTTTCATATCCTTCCAGATACTTTTTATGCCTATAGAAAGTGTGAATACAAAAAGAGGTGGGGCATACTGCATATGCATAAATCCTGCAACTTGATTTTTTTCTAATCTTTTTATGTGTGTGTGTACTGAGCTACCTGGCTCTTTTGAACCACTATATGTTATTCTATGCTGTGGAGAAACCAAAATATATTTCAACCTTCTGTGAATGGACATGTTAATATTTATAAACAGTGCTGTAATAATCATCCTTTATTAGATATCTTTATGTGTACATTTGAATATTTCTCAAGATAAATTCTTAAATCTAAATGTAAAACATTTAAATGTTAGAAGATTGCATTTAGCGATGTTTTTAAAGAAAAATGTCTGTTTTGCTTATTACTGTGACACTGGTGCTCAGAATAGCACCTGCCATGTAGAAGGCACTAAATAAATATGTGTGAAATGAATGCCAAGTGAATGATTGAAAATAGATTAGGAAATGCGTTAATGCAATTCACCACATGAACAGATTATAGCAGAAAAAAATAAATACATATACAACATTATGATGGATGTCCCCACAAGTCGTGTGGTACTTCATATCCATTCCTGATTTTTAAGAAAAATTATTCATCATGAGATAGAAAAAATATCATTAATCTGATAAAAGGACTTATCAGAAACCAACAGCAAAATATATTTCTAAATATTTATAAAAGAAAGGATAGTTATCACCTTCAAGGGCTCAATTATGAATAAAAATAACTTCACAAACCTAAGATAGGAAAGGAAGCAAAAATATTAAAATGAGATATAAAATATTAAAGACCTATATACTTCCACAAAGAAATGCAAAGCAGGTCTAATCAAAAAGCAAAATCACCAGCCACACAAGCTTATGGAGTTTACTCTGAGGAAGTTCATCATATTGGGGGCAGACTGGGTATCCCAATTTTAATATCAAGGAAACTACATGGTTGGACAAGAAAACATGCTCAGGAAGCAATGAGTGGCCTGCAGCTGTTCTGCCTCCTCTCTAATACTCCTGGTCTCATCAGCAGAGACAAAACCCATTCCTCTTTTTTCCCTAATGTTCTGTTCTATCAGTTCTAAATGCTGCTCATCCCTAATTGTGGTCATTTATAGAATATTGACAGGCCAAGAACAAGATCCTTTTAACCTGAGGAAACTCTAGGATGTAAATTCAAATTATAGGAAACAATCAAGTGTCCCAAAACTTGGAATATTACATAACCATTTATATTTTTTAAGATTTTATTGATTTGAGAGAGAGAGAGAGCATGTGTGTGTGCACATGTGCGTGCACAGGAAGGGGAAGGACAGAAGGAGAGGGAGAAGCAGGCTCCCCGCTGAGTAGGGAGCCTGACTGGGGGCTCCATCCCAGGACCCTGAGATCATGACCTAAGCCAAAGAAAGACGCTTAACCAAGGTGCCCCAATTACATAACCATTTAAAAACATATGCAACTTGATGTGTTCTTATAGGGAAAAAAACACCCTAAGCTGTGTTAAATGAGAAGTAGGGTAGCCATGTGTATAGCACAATTATATGGGCAAGCATTTTTTTTTCTTCCCAACAATTTTATGAGATATACATAAGTTTACCTATTTAAATCGTACAATTTTGCTATTTAAGTGTATTTACAGAGTTGTACACCTATCACCATAATCTTATTATAGAATCTTTTCCTTATACCAAAATGTAACTCTGTACCCATTAACAGTTGCTCACAATTTTGTCTCATCCAGACCCAGATAAACACTAAACTACTTTCTGTTTTTATAGATTTGCCTATTCTGAACAACTGATATTAATGGAATCATATAATATGTGCTCTTATGTGACTGGCTTCTTTCACTTAGCATGTTTTCAAGGTTCATCCACGTTGTTCCGAATATCAGTACTGCATTCCTTTTTGATGGCCCAACAATATTCCACTGTATGGAGAGATTACATTTTATTTATCCAGTTGTCTGTTGATGAACATCTAGACTGTTTCTACTTTATGGCTGTTATGGATCATGTTTCTATGAGCATTAATGTACAAGTCTAAATGTAGACACCTGTTTTTATTTCTCTTGAGTATGTATCTAGTGCTGCTTCTCCAAGGCCCACCGGAGAAGAATGAGGCACAAGCAAGTCAGTGGCATGAGAAAGGGAGCAGGGGTCGGCAATTGAGAAGAATATTGCCCAGAACAACTCCTCAGTCCCCTGTGTATTAGATACAAGATAACAATCAACAAAGGAATGGAAGGAGATTATGGATAAGCAAGATATGCCTGATCAACCAGTATAGGATTTGTGGTTGAGTAAACATATTTTAAGGAAACATCTAATTACTACCAGTGATCTCTGGAGAAGAGGAAATAACAGAGAAAAGAAGCAGGGGGTGTTCCAGCCTGAGCCGGGCCAGTCATTCCCAGCTGCTTGGCTTCAGGGGCATATATTATCCTTTTCCCCAGAGGCCTGTTGCTAGTACATGTTTAAGCACGTTTGGTCAGTACATTGTTCTGAGGGACGGTTACAACTAGAAGTAGAATTACTGGGTCATATGGTAACTCTATGTTTAACATTTTCTGGACCTGTCAGGCTGTTTTCTAAAATGGTTGTCTTTTACATTCCCACTGGCAGCACATGAGGGTGTGTAGAGACATGTAGAGACATGTGACAGCACATGTCTCTACAACCTCACCAATACCTGCTGTTGTCTCTCCGTTTATTGTACCTATCCTACTGAGTGTGAAGTGGCATCTCATTTTGGTCTTAACTGCATTTTCCCAATGACTAATGATGTTGAGCATCTTTTCATGTACTTATTAGCCACCCACATATTTTCTTTAGAGAAATGTCAGTTCCAATCCTTCACCCATTTTTAAATTGGGTTCTCTGTCTTTTATTATTTGGTCCTATATTCATATATTTTGAATATATGTCCCTAATCAGATACATGATCTGCAAATATTTTCTCACATTCTGAAGGTCTGTTCACTATCTTGATGATGTCCTCTTAAGCACAATTTTTTTTTTACTTTTAAAACACAATTTTTCTCTTTTATAACTTTCATTTTTGGTATCATTTCTAAGAAATTGTTGCCTAAACCAAAGTTTTGTGTACATTTTCTAAAGCACATAAAAACCCTGTGTAAGCATATATCCTTTTTCTTCTCTAAAGATTCACAGAAATGTTAATAGTAGTTAACTTTGTGAAGAAGGACAAGGGGAAGCAGAGGAAATTTTATATTTTACTCTCTTCATGTGTATGGTAGAAATATTTTACCATCTTTATGTATCAATTCTATTTTAAAGATTTTCTTTAAAATTCAGATTGAATTCTAACAAACACCAATTGACTGCTGTTGACATTTTAGAAGGCCTAATAAGTGACAATACTGTTTTCTGCCTGAATTAAGAATCAACTGCGATACAGATACAGGAATCAGAGGAGTGGAAGCCATAATGCCAACTCAATTTATGATAAACCAGTGGCTTAGTATAAGAATGAACTAGACCTCTTGAAACACCCCGACCTTCTACCCCTGATTTATACCTTGAAACAGTCTACTTAAGAATAAGTTTGAGGGGCGCCTGGGTGGCTCAGTGGGTTAAGCCCCTGCCTTCGGCTCAGGTCATGATCTCAGGGTCCTGGGATCGAGTTCCGCATCGGGCTCTCTGCTCCGCGGGGAACCTGCTTCCTCCTCTCTCTCTGCCTTTCTCTTCTCTTAAAAAAAAAAAAAAAAAAAAAGAGAGAGAGAGAGAGAGAATAAGTTTGAGTCAGGGCACCTGGATGGCTCAGTCAATTAAGCGCCCAACTCTTGATTTCAGCTCAGGTCATGATCTCAGGGCTGTGAAATGAAGCCCTGCATAGGGCTCCATGCTGGCATGGAGCCGCCTTAAGATTCTCTCTCCCTCTCCCACTGTAGCTCCTCCCACCCTCTCTCTTTCAACGGAAAAAAAAAAAGAGTTTGAGTATAAGAATGTATACACTTCATAAGGATCAGTGCCTAGCAGTCTTCAAGGGGAAAGAGAAGAGCAAGGACCCTGCATGCCTAATAACTTTTTATATATTAGCTTGATCCAATGGAAAGTTGTGAATTGATGCCTTTCCTCCACCAACTACTTAGCTCATCCTCATCCCACCTCCATTACAAGAATTAATGTCTGAAGCAAAAGGCTTAAACAATTTAAGAAAACCCCTCTCCATGAACTACAGAGAAACAGGAAAATAGGCATCTCTTTTTAACAATTACCATAAAATTTTAGGCTACAGTAGATAGATCTTTATACCTAGATATTGTGTATCCTTATATCTTGCTCCTGATGATCCCATGATAAAATTGCTATGTACATACAAGTAATTGATAATTAAGTAGCAAACTGAGCACCTAAACCATTTGGTAATTAAGTAGCAAACTGAGCACCTAAACCATTTTGGAAACCCCAAGGCATCTGCCCAGGCATCATATTTCCTGTGGAGAAAATTTTGGGAAAGAAGCTTAAGATTTCAGAATATAGGATCTACACTCAGAAAGCAGAAAGCAGAAAAAGAGCATTTAAATTTTAAAGCACAAGAATGGAGCTGGTAGTAGCAGTCTTTTCAATACAGAAAAAAAAAATAGCAGAACAATTACTGGACTATTCCCTGCTTACTACCATGATGAGCACCCAGTGAGGCCAGAGCTTTCTAACCTACCTATGTGCTACAGTGTCTAGTGCTCTAAGAGACTGACACTCTCAGCCCTCAGGAAAGATGGGCAGAGTGTGGAGTTTAGAACACACAGGTTGGTCACTTCCAGTCAAATAAGCCTTCTTCATTTCCCTGGTGGGTCACTGAAAAGATTTGCAGTGTTTGCATTGACATGAACAATGTAGGAAAGCACTGTGACATTAAGATACAGTAAAGATTAAGGCTTTTAGAAACCTCACTGTTGAATGAGTGAGACAAACACTTAAGCAAATAACTGTAGTTACTAAAAGGCAATTTAATAAGTGCTAAATAAAAGAAATATGAATACCTTATTTAAGGTACCACAACAATAGCTTATCTTTTTTGGGAGATTACTATGTCTGAAACAATGTGATAAGCAGTTTACAAACATCCCCATTGTGTATAAGAACCCTACTAGGGAGGTTCTATTGTAATTCTGTCTTGCAGATGATAAGATCAAGACACAGAAAGGTTAAGTAGCTGAGTTTCATAGCTAATAAACAGAGGAAGGAGGATTTGAACTCTGCTATTTTAAATGGAACCTGTGCCCTTGACCACTGACATAGACAACTTTGACCATCCAGTCATGGTCAAGTAGTATTTAAATATGGTACTAAATGATGTCTCTCCCATGTCTTCTCACTGAATTCTTGGGACATTTGGTTTGAGTTGATCCCTGCTTAAAACCATCAGGGCACATAAATAACACTGTTTTGAGGGTCTAAACAATGAATAAACAAGATAAAAGCATCATATACCTTTAAGTGTAAAGCTCCAAGTTGTTCACAGGTGAGTGGACTCACATCTTCATGAAGACAAGTCAGGTACAGTGTCTTCTTCATTTTGGATTCTTAGCACAGTGTCTAGTGCAGATGAGGAACTCAGCAATACTTGTTGAATAAATGAATGAATAAATGAAAAAAAATTAAAATAGTTCAGGGACATACACACACAAAAAAATGACAACAGTAGAGAGGAGAAAGGAGGACATCTCATTATCCAAACAAAAATAGTAGTGCCTTTGTTATATCCAATGATACAAAAGTTATATAAAGGCCATTGTGCATAGGGGTGCCTGGGTGGCTCAGTTGGTTAAGCATCTGAGTCTTGATTTTGGCTTAGGTCATGATCTCAGGGTTGTGAGATTGAGTCCCACATCTGGCTCCACACTGGGCATGGAGCCTACATAAGATTCTCTCTCTTTCCATCTGCCACCCCACCCCCATCCCCGCATACTCTCCACACACACACAGGCCCTCTTTCTCCGTCTCTCTCTCTCTCTCTCAAAAAAAAAAAAAAAAAATCGTAGTGCATAATCTTAACATTGAGCTTATTTTATTGTTTGAATTCTAGAACAGTACATTTGCAAGAGACATAGAAGATATCTAGTCTGACTCAGTTTAAAAGCCTCCCTTGTAACCTAGAAGCCTCCCTTGTAACCTAGAAGCCTCCCTTGTAACACTGAATGATAAAAAGCTATTTGTGACAGATGAAATTGTTTAATATACAGAAGTTTTTCCTATATTGACCCAGTATCTGCATTCTAGTCCTAGTTCTACTACTGGAAATCATGTAGAACATTCCAATCTTTCCAGCTCATGATGGCCCACAAAATATTTGAAGACATTTATCATGTTTCCTTGTTCTCATCCCCATCTCTTTATGTTATCCTGGGGTACCATTTCTTTCCATTGATTTCATGCAACATGTGTATGTATATTAAAACAGGATGGTAACATGATTAGTGGAAAGTAGCCACAACCAGTGTTAGAGACTTGAGAAGTCCTTTAACAGCACATATTTGGAAATTTATAGAGACAATATTATGTGCTCCTTGGTCTCCAAAGTTCTCCACGAAAATAATATGGATAAATTCCGCTTACCTCTCTTCCCAAAACTAGGATTCTGCCAGGCATATATGCTCACCTTCACATTTTCTTGGAGCAATTTTTATATCCTCATGGCCTCCTCTCTCCTATTCTTGAGACTGTGTTTATATATTCAACAAGCACAGCAAAATAATGCAACATGACCCTAAGCGTTTAAGCTGAAACTAATTGAAGAAAAGTCAAGTTTCTAGGACTATCCCTCAGCCAGCCAAAAATTCAGGTCTGGCTAAGTTTCATTCCTACATACCCAGATTTTTCCCCCAGTTTTCCTCCTCATTCTAATTCCCTTTCTCTGGTCCAAAGTTTTCCCGTACTCAGTTTTCCTGTCTAGGAGAATGAAGGGCCCCACACATCCTATGCTTAACCAGTACTGGTATGGAAAAATCAATTCAGGCTCAGAATAAAAAAACAAGACTGCTATTTATACAAATTGCCTTGCAGGAAGTAAGAAGCAATAAAAGAAGGGACAGTGCGCTCCAGTTCCCTAACACTTCTACATGACAGGCTTTGCTGATAGTGAGCACAGTCTGTGATTTTCCAAGATTCACTTTGTGATTAGTAGAGGAGGGGGTGTGACATGACATTCAGTTAAGAAAAATGAGTTCTCATGACATTCAATAGGGAAAGAAAGGGCGGGATACGTACAAGAGGACATTGCAGATTTATAAAGGGGTCTCAATATCTGTCCAAGAGGATAAAATATTAAGAAACTCTGTTAGTTGAGAATTTTATCCTTTTGAAAATAAGACAAGTGTTTGTAGCTTGTAAATCCTGTTTCTCTCTTCAAAATGGAATAGGCCATGAGTCTCATTTCTAAAGGGCAAACTCGTTCCTTTCCCTCTCCCTAGAGGAGAAGACTTCAGTGTGCACTACATTTGGAGCTGTTTGTTCATGGTCTCACACTCCCCCCCACCTTTTGGCCACAGGAGATTTTTAATGTTTTAATGTGGGCAGAGAGTAGTTTCAAACTGTCATGACTGAACTAAAGTCCCATTAAAAATTTTTTTCTATATACTTAATCTGCTCTTTAAATTAAAATTATATTAAGGAATTGCTTTTCTCTTTTAAGAAGTCATTTTTTGCCATTTAATAATGAAACATAATTGCACAAATCAATGTTAATTTATAACAATGAAACAATAAAATATTGATGAAATAAAAATCTCCAGACTCCAGATATGAAAACAGGCATTTAAATCAATTCTTCACACGGCACCAAAGCAATCTTTCTAAAACACAAACCAGTTTGTACTTCTTGTTTAAAACACTTCACTAGCTTCCTGCCATTTGTAAAATAAAGTTCAAACTCATTAGTATGATAACATATCTCCTTCATAGTTGATTGCTGCTTATTACCCATATCCCAACATACAGATGCAATATCTTGTTTCATACTACAGCAATACTAAGCTACTCATGGTTCTCCAAATATACCAAGCTATTTTGTGCCTCCTTGCTTGAATGTTTATCATTCTAATGGAATTTCCTTCTGCAATGTCCACACAGGAAAATCCCATTCATCCTTCACAATCCAGCCCAGATTTTACCTACTCCAAGAAATCTTTGTATTAGTGTTTCCATGAGTGAATATATCACTCTTCTCTCTACCACTTTGGCACTTCATCCATATTTCTATTGTCTTCTTTAACCACAATGTCTTGTAGGTTCTTAGGGAAAAAACTAATTTTTGTGTCACAGTACATAGGACACTCTATAGATGCAAGCACTCTATAAATATTTAAACTGATCACAGTTTAGATTATTTGATTTTTAAAACTTCATATTTTATAGACCCTCCAAAATGGAAGCAAATACTAGTACTTTAATGTCATATGGCTAACACTTGAGCCTCACAGTAATCTTGCAAAGTGAGCAAAATAAATATTTTTACATCATTAATACAGAACAGCTAGTAAGTGGAAGTGCTAGAATCAGAACCTAAGACTTTTGACTCCCCCATTGTCAGATGCTCTACATACTACCTACTTTGACCACAAAAAAATTCACTCTCAGAGATTATTCTGATCAGATAGCCTGATGAAAAGGACCTCTCTGGGATGAATTTCTAATTGTGCTGAGGGAATGAAGCCACAAAATAGAGTATACACCATATACTATTTATATGAAATTCTAGGACAGTGGGTCTCCAGCAGGGTCAGTTTTGCCCTCGAAAGGGACATTTGGTAATGTCTGGTGACATTTTTGTTTGTTTGTTGCAACTGGGGTGAGGGTGCTACACACATTTGTTGGATAGAGACAAGGGATGCTGATTAACCCCCTGCATTGCCCATGACAGTCTTCTTCAACAAAGAATTATCTGTTCCCAAGTATCAATAGCACTGAGGCTAAGGTTAAAGTTTGAAAATGTAAACTAATCTATATTGAGAGGAAGGAAATGAGTAGTTGCTTAAGGATGGGGGCACAAAAAGGGCTGGAGGAAGAGATTACAAAAGACCATGAGGAAAGTCTCAGGGGTGATGGATGTATTCACTATATTGATTTTAGTAATGATTTCATGTGTGTGAACATATGTTAACACTAATGAATTTGTACATTGCAACATTACTTATCTATTATGCCTTAATAAAGCTGTTCTTTGAAAAAGTTAAAAAATTAAGTGTTAGAATAACAATGAGAAAAAGTCTTCTCCCACATTATGCAAGGGCTGCTCTGTATGACCAATAAAATACAGAAATTATGGCATGTCACTTCCGTGATTAATTATAAAAAGCACTTTGCCTTGTATCTTGGCCTCTCTCTTTCACTCTCTGTCTTTGATATGCACCACAGAGTAAGCCAGCTGCCGTGTCAAGTCCGGCCTTACAGAAAACACCATGTGGTAAGAAACTGAGCCTGGTGATCAAGAGACAACAAGAAACTGAGGCCTTCCAAGAGCCATGTGCATAAGGATCCTCCAGCCCCAGTCAAGCCTTCAGATGACAACTTAACTACAACCTCATGAGAGGTCCTGAGCCAGAATCACTCAGGTAAACCATTTCCTGAATTCCTGACCTTCAGAAACTGAGTGAGATAATAATAAATGTTTATTGTTCCAAGCTGATAAGTTGGGGGACAATATGTTATGCATTAAGAGGTAACCACTACACCAACCTAATCCTCAAAGATGGGAGTTAGACATAAGCCTACATTTGGTATGTATGTCTTAGGATGCCCACACCTCAACCTAACAGCTAGTTTTTGAATGACATCCCAGAGCCTACAAATGATCCAATATGCTCTTTGGACAATGTAAAGAAAGGAAAAGGATGTAGAGTGGTCAAGGGAGCAGATGTAATCTGATCTGGTCTCTCTGAGTCTGTAAAAAGGAGCTGGGAAAAAATGAACATCTCTCTAACCCAGAACAATTACCTGACACTGGTTGAGAAGCAAAACATGGAGACCTTAACAGAGTTCTTTCTTACCTGACTATTCCAAGCAAACAGAATAAGAGCTAGAATGTGATTCACAAACTAAGTAGAGACTTAACCATCAAACAATTCACTTAAAATCTGCACCATTAAACACACAGCTTTGAATAGGAAAAAAGGCATTGTCTCCAGAAAACCCTAGTTAAAATGCCACATGGCAGAAGAGCAAGAGCCCTCTTCCATTAATATTATGGCAGAAAAGGGGTTGATTAATTAATAGTGTTCATTTCTTTTTTTTTTTCCTCCCAAAAGCACAAAGAGAAGAGAAAAAAAAGTAGAATGGGGACCAAGGTTGTTTCAACTAAAGAGCTATCAGGAGCTGTTGATTAAAAAATAAACAACAATAATAATAACAAAACCACAAAAGTGATTCACAATCTTAGCTGCATATAGGAATTACACAGGGAGATTTAAAAAATACTGATGTGCAGAATATACTCCAGATCTATTGCTGTGGTATCTTTGAGGATGAGAAGCAGTCAGCCCTGTTATTTTTAAAAGCTCCCTGGATGATTCCAATATGTAGCCACTTTTAAGAACCACTGAGCTGTGGGATATGAGACATCCAAGAACACTGAAAGAGCAAGAAGAGAAAGAAAAACAAACCACTGAATTCAGTACATTTGGCCCATCCTTTTCAAAGGATAGCCTAAATGCTCTAGCTGCCACTATTTACTTGACAACATAAACCCATCAAGCTATCTCAGTACTATATTCTTCATTTTTCACAGCACCGAGCATGTTGTTAGCATTCTATAAATGTTAAATAGTAATAATGGTTTGCTGTCAGATTTCTCTTTGTAGTTGTCATTGCTGTAGAGCTGGATGGCAGGCAAGAGGTTTTGTTCAGTAAGTTCCAATTACTTGGACATCACAGTACTGGTCAAATCCTAGTCTACCACAGACCCCAGGGCAGTGAGTACAAGTGGCGTGTCCACAGAAGCAGTTCCTGGGAGGTCACCTTATTTTCCCTACAGCTACGTGGCTCTATTGGCTTTCCAGAAAATCTGAGTTTTTACCTCTCCTCCCTTATTTTGTAGCCATCCTAGATTTTTCCCCATTGTTAAGATGTGCTGTGACCTGGACCCAAAATCCAGCTGGCTGTCTCCCGTAGAATTGGCCTTGTGGCTCTTCTCCCTCTTCACAAAACATTTCCAAAATCACCTGCCCTCAACATTTTGGGTAGTTGTTATAAAAGGAACACTGAAGTATATTAAGTCTGGGGAACCCTCCAGGTTTAATAAGGAAAAAACAATTAAGGATCAAAGCCTTAAGAAAATTAGATTTCCAATTTCATGCCAAATGACCTTTAATTGTAAGTAGTTAAGAATCATTCCACGTCCAGGCTCTCATGTTTCTATCTAGTATGTTTATATGACAAAATCCAAGCTTCTGCTTTGTTTTAATAATGTCTTTAAGGTTCCACTGGGAATTTCTTCAATACACAAAGATGTTAAGTGGTGAGCAAGAAAAGTATTTGAAGGACTTCATGACCTACAATTATTCTTTGGGAGAGTTAAATTTTTGTTTTAACACATGAAAGAATATTTGTGCCTCCTCTTCTCAGAGAAAACCTGTAGCCATAGTTCTATCAGCATGTGGCTATCGTATGCTCTAGAATTATGAACAAGAGTTCCCTCTGTCAGAAGTAGCATTCCAAGACAACTTAATGAAGAAAGCAAGGCAAGAGAAATGCAATCTCTTATGAATGTAAACACCTAATTCAATGAATTACACAGTAGACAAAAAAAATGAGGAAAATGCAAACAAGATTCTATCTCTTCATTTATATGAGGAATATTAATTAATTAATTAATTTGTCTGTTTGCATGAATGTGCATGCACACACACACACACACACACAGGTTCAAAGTTTCAAGTTTTCTTCTTTTCCAATTTAGATACCGAAGAAGATCAAGAATGTAATTTATTTTCTTAGTAAAAAGGACTTTTACCATAGCAATACCACACATTATCATACAGAGCCTATTGAGAAGAGGTAAGGGTGTATTATAAAGCAGGGTTAATGTTGGGGGATGATTTGTGTGCCTAAAATTCCTTATTATAATACTTTGAACTTGGGAGATGCAATTATTATGTAGCAATAAAGGACAATAGCATTGAAGGCTTACTTGTTCATTACCTGGGTTTCAGGTACATTTTTATTGCTACTTTGTACAATTGTATGATGGAACTGTGGCACATGAAAGCACAATGACATATATGCACAGCTTCTGATTATAGCACTGCTTGTAACTGCAAATAACGGGGGGAAAACTAAATATCCATCAAGAGGAAATATTTTAAATAAATTATGTTGTATCTAGTCAGTAAAATACTAAGCAGCTATTAAAACAATGTGATGATTTATGAACTTCTCTTGAACAGATATAAGAAAGTAAAAGGTGTAGTTTAGTATGTATAATATGTAATCATTTGTGGGATTAACGGAGTATTAGACATGTATATTTAACTCATACATGCATAGGCCAATAAGAAAAAATAGTAATAATTACTATGGAGAAGAGTGAAAGAGTAGGGATTTCTAGGGGCAGAAAGGAGAACTTTTTACCTTTTCGTTCCGCATAGTATGTTGCCTGTACTTTTCTTTAAAAGACTTTAACATACATGATGTGATTTAAATGTGTACATTCAATATTTTTAGCTTATTCTTATACCTGGGATGGGGGAGTTAGTTAGTATTTAAGATTCCTTAGCATTTAAATAATTATTAATAATAACTAGTTTTTAAAAGTGTTGATCGTGGGGCACCTGGGTGGCTCAGTGGGTTAAGCCTGTGCCTTCAGCTCAGGTCATGATCTTAGGATCCTGAGATCAAGTCCCGCATTGGGCTCTCTGCTCAGCGGGGAGTCTGCTTCCCCCACCCCTCTGCCTGCCTCTCTGCCTACTTGTGATCTCTCTCTCTCTGCCAAATAAATAAATAAAATCTTTTTTTAAAATGTGCTGATAAAAAGGTCACAGTCCACAAATAGACTAATATAACACATCATTAGTCTTGTTTTCTGATCAATAGCAAAGGTCATATTGTTTAAAAATAGATTATATTGGGGCACCTGGGTGGCTCAGTGGATTAAGCTTCTGCCTTCAGCTCAGGTCATGATCTCAGGGTCCTGGGATCGAGCCCCACATTGGGCTCTATGCTCGGCGGGGAGCCTGCTTCCCTCTTTCTCTCTCTGCCTTCCTCTCTGCCTACTTGTGATCTCTCTCTCTGTCAAATAAGTAAATAAAATATTTTAAAAAGATTATATTGATTTATTCATGTATTTAACAAATAGTTATTGAGCAACTATCTGAAAAGTAGTATTTTTAGAACTTTATCTATATCAATGAACAAAAACAAAGATTTGTGTTTCTCTAGTGATCTAATACAGTTTTTTAAAATTGTTTTCATTAGTAAGATTAGTGGTTTTGACTTTTTTTCCAGCTATGATAGGTTAATATTATTTGAATCCTCCCCCAATACAAACAATTAATTGTCAGCAGACACAGGGAGCCCAGGAAAAATAGGGAGCCCAGGAAAAATAGGGAGTCCAGGGAAACAAATAAAATGACTCCTACAAGTTGCCCTGGTTTTCTGCCTAGAGGCAATTTCCAGAAAGTAGAACAGAAACCAGGACCTTAAAAAAAACCCACAGTACTCTTGTTGATCAGATACATGGAGGAGCTGAAATTTCCAGGAAAGACTGGAGAGGAGGGTGCTACACAAAGGAATAACCCAAGAAATCTGCACAGGCAGTCTCCTGAATCAGAAAAACTAAGGGTGACTATAAGCTGAATAATTCTCTATAGTCACACGGGGCTGGGAGACATCCAAACTCCAAACAGACAATGAGGAGACTTCACTTAAGCACTGGCACATTCAAGAGACCCCAAAAGGGCCATGCCTTAATAATGAGGTTCTACTATCTTAAATGGGACCGATTCCTTGATTTCTCTTTCTGCTCCTTCATTACTGGTGTATAGAAATGCAACTTATTTCTGTGCATTGATTTCATATCCTGCAACTTTACTGAATTCCTGTATCAGTCCTAGCAATTTTCTCGGTGGAGTCTTTTGGGCTTTCTACTAGAGTATCATGTTGTCTACAAGGGGCGAAAGTTTGACTTCTTCCTTGCTGATCTGAATGTCTTTTATTTCTTTTTGTTGTCTGCTTGCTTAGACTAGGACTTCCAGTACCATGTTGAACAAAAGTGGTGAGAGTGGACATCCCTGTTCTGTTCCTGACCTTAGAGGAAAAGCTCTTGGTTTTTCCCCCTTGAGGATGATATTAGCTATGGGTTCTTCATATATGGCCTTTATGATGCTGAGGTATGTTCTTTCTATCCCTACTTTCTTTGGGGGCTTTTAATCAAGAAAGGATGATATATTTTGTCAAATGCTTTTTCTGCATCTATTGAGAGGATCATATGGTTCTTATCCTTTTTTTATTAATAATCTGATAAATAATGTTCATTGATTTGGGGATGTTGAACCACCCATGGTGCCCAGGAATAAATCCCACTTGGTCATGGTGAATAATAGTTTTAATGTACTGTTGGAGCTAATTGGCTAATATCTTGTTGAGAATTTTTGCATCCATGTTCTTTAGGGATATTGATCTGTAATTCTCCTTTCTAGTGGGGTTTTGTCTGATTTGGGGATCAAGGTAATGCTGGACTCATAGAATGAGTTTAGAAGTTTTCCATTTCTATTTTTTGAAACAGTTTCAGAAGAATAGGTATTAGTTCTTTAAATGTTTGGTAGAATTGCCCTGGGAAGCCATCTGACCCTGGACTCTTTTGGGGAGATTTTTGATTACTGATTCAACTTCCTTGCTGATTATGGGTCTGTTTGCGTTTTCTATTCCTTCCTATTTCAGTTTCAGTAGTTTATATGCTTCTAGAAATTTATCCATTTCTTCCATATAGGAGATTGCTCAGCTATCAAAAAGAATGAAATCTTGCCAGTTACAACAATGTGGATGGAACTAGAAGGTATTATGCTAAGCAAAATAAGTCAGTCAGAGAAAGACAAATATCATATGATTTCACTCATATGTGGAATTTAAGAAGTAAAGGTGATGAACATGGGGCAAGGGAAGGAAAAATAAAATAAGATAAAAACATAGAGGGAAGCAAACCATAAGAATCTATTAACTATAGAGAACAAACTCAGAGTTGCTGGAGGGGTGGTGGGTGGGAGGAAGAGGTAATTGGGTGATGGGCATTAAGGAGGGCATTTGATGTAATGAACTGATGAATCACTAAATTCTACCCTGAAACTAATAATACATGCTATGTTAACCAACTTGAAGTTAAACAAAATAATAATAATAATAATAATAATAATAATAACGTTAAACTAATCAGTAAGGACTACACCAAACTCTCTTTAACAAAACTTAAGAAGAAGCCTCAAAATTATCATACTATCTCATCTGCCTGACAAAATAAAACTTAACATTCTTTTCTAAAGAAGGCAAAAATTTTTAATTCTAAATAATGTACTATTACATTGTCTGGAACCCCATCACTAATTACTAGACATGTAATAAAGCAAAAAAAAAAAAAAGTGATCCATAACCAGCAAAAAACAAACAAACAAACAAAAAAGTCACAGAATGTCAGAGAAAGGGAATTAGTATACAAAAACTTAAAAACAGCTAATATAAATATGTTCTAATATTTTAAGAAAACCATAAACAAAATGAAGAGGTGGAACCTACAAGAAATAGGAAATTCTAAGATAAAAACTATTGTATCTGAAATGATATGTTTACAGTATTCATATCAAATTAAACACACACTAATTTGAAGATACAGCAAAAGAAACCATCCAAACTGAATCATGGAAAGAAAAAAAAATTAACAATTACTTATGGAATGGTATCAAGAGATCTAATATATGTGAAATTAAAGTATTGAAATTCACTAAGAAAGAGGAGAATAAGAGATTAATGAACAAAATTATTCAAATTTGTGGAAAACTGAAAACTTACAGAGGTCCAATATTTTCAACAAACCCCAAGCAGGCACATGACAATCAAATTTCTGAAATCCAGTGATGAAAAGACAGCCTTAGACAGCAGTCAGAGAAAGAAGACACATTCCTTAAAGGAAAGCAAAGGGGGAATTAAACTGATTAATCATCAGAAATAACTGAAGCTGAAAAGACAATAAGATGGCACCTTTAAAATGAAGGGGTAAAAAAACTATCAATCTAAAATTCTATACTCAGTGAAATTATACTTTAAAGATAAAGGGAAAACAAAGCTTTTATTAGACAATGAGAGAGAGAGAGAAATATCACTATTAAAGAGAGTTCTTCAGATCAAAATAGAAGGGAACATCATAGAAACTCAAATCTATATAATAGAATGAAGAGAATCAGACATGGCTAATATGTAAATGATATATGACTTGCATTTTCTAATTTTTTAACTTATTAAAAAATAATATATTTTGAGATTTATAACATATGAAGAAATATGATGATAACAATGATAGCAAAAGGAACAGGAAGGAGAAGTAGAAATACATTGTCAAATATTCTTATGTATGAAGCAGTATATTAAGGCAGATTTGCTAAGTTAAAATAAAGATATTATAAATGTGCAATAGCCAATAAAAATTCAAAAAGAAGTAAACCCAAAAAGCTAACTACAATGATAAAATGAAATAACTAATCTATTATTTCTATATATATTTTTTTAAAGATTTTATTTATTTATTTGACAGACAGAGATTACAAGTAGGCAGAGAGGCAGGCAGAGAGAGAGGAGGAAGCAGGCTCCAGGGAGCCTGATGCGGGACTCGATCCCAGAACCCTGAGACCATGACCTGAGCCCAAGGCAGAGGCTTTAACCCACTGAGCCACCCAGGCGCCCTATTATTTCTATATTTATATAACATATGAATGTATGTAATATATGAAGAAATGTCCAGAGTCCAAATATTCAGACAAATATTCAGACAATATTACATTATTTCAGACAAATATTACATTACTTTATGTAATTATAAATATTCATAATTTGTGTAATTATGAATATTCAGACAAATGTTATATTATTTGTCTGAATTTTGTGTAGTTTGTGGTACCCGTCAGCTCAGAATATGTGATTTTTGTGTGTGTGTGATTTCTTTTCTCTTTCTAAATACCCACTTTTATTCTGAGTTTTGTACTTGGAATTTGGTGCTATTTTTTTCTTAAAGAGAGCTCTTAGAATTATTTAACCTTTAGTCCACACAAGACCTGTAGGTAAAGTGCTCAGTGGGCCTGTTAGAACAAAGAGCTTATTCTTCCTCCCATTTTTAGAACAGGCTATCTGTTTTTGTGCCTTCTTTGCTAATACAAGTTTTTATATGTGACATAATGGGGTCTAAAACTTGTTTCCAATGTAATATACTGCCCAGTAAGGAGGTTGTTGGGGAGGAGACCAAAGCAGAGTAGCCATATAATTTATCATCCAAATAGGATACTTTGAAGAATGTTCAACTACTAACTGAATAGGGAACCAGGACAACAGAAACAAATAGTCTAGTCAAAGCAAACTGAGCCAGCATCCTCTTGCCTCCTTTAACTACTAGATGCTACAGAAACCCTCCAAACAAAAAATTTCAACAGACCAAACAGGCTTAGGCTAGTTCATAAGTTAGAATTTATATATGCATGTATATGCACATGAATTTATATATGTATATGTATAGCTATATGTTTCTGTATGTGTGTGTATCTGTGCACATACACTTATGTCTGTACAATGTATGCATCCGTACCTGTGTTTATGTGTTTATATATGTATATATGCATATGGTTTACAAATTCAAACTTTTGTGCATGTTTACATGTGTGTGTACAAATATACATATATATACATGTATGCACATGTGTGTATATATATACATATAGATGTGTATATTTTTTAATTTTTGAAAAATAAAAATTTTGATTTTTTTAATACTTAATATCATTTCAGGAATGTACTTTCTTTGGGAACAATTTAAGATGTGTTTTTAGTGTCACTTTGTACTCAAAAGACACAGATACCCAAAAACAAAATTAGGGACTTTTTTAAGGAAGAATAATTCTATTACTTGCATTATTGGTCTTCCTTAGGAAAGCCAGTTCTCCATTATTAGCCCAGTAGGAAAACTACAGGCACCAATGCTTTCTCAGTACTCCGTCAAGGCAGAGGTGAGAGTGGGTGATAAGGGAGATATTCAAATGGTTCTAAAAGCAAGAGCTACATTAGGTGTTTTTGGGTGTCTATTTTCTCTGTATCCCATCCCCAAATCTCCCTCTTTCTAGGCAACTATCCCCAAAAGAATATGCTTCAGGAGCAGCATCTGGTGAAATAAGGAAATATGGCTAGAATTCTCACAATTTTGTATTCGGAATAATTTCCTTAGACTCGGGAATTTAAAGCCAGACATTGCCAAAAAAAAAAAAAAATCATCAGAATCTTGGCATATGATTTTTAAGTTTCTGAAAATCTCAAATATCACCAACTGACTCTGTATCTATTTCCTATTTGGAAAGGAATCTATCATCTCACGTTTCCAAAAACATGAGAAGGGCTTTCATAAGAAGAGGTTCTTGACACACATGTCAGTCAATGCAGCTTTCCAAATGCAAGGTGACAGCAGAGTCATTAGAAGAAAATATACACTTGGTGTGACTTCACATTCGAGTGGCTTTTCAGTTTCTCATTTGACAGTATGTTAAAGGCAGTGAAAAGTGAAAATATGCAATACAGAGAAAACAAAACTGCTCAATCCTTATCGTCGATGATTAAATCAAAATTTAGAGTAAGAACAGTTTTTTTTAAAAATGGATTCTTTGGGAGGCACCTGACTGGTTCAATGGGTGGAGCATGCCACTCTCCATCTTGGGGTTGTGACTTTGAGCCCCACATTGGGTGTGGAGATCACTTAAAAATAAAATATTTAGGGGCACCTGAGTAGAGCAGTCAGTTAAGCATCTGACTGGATTTTGTCTCAGGTCATGATCTCAGGGTTGTGGGATTGAGCCCACATCAGGCTCTGTACTTGGCAAAGAGTCCACTTGTCCCCCTTCCTCTGTTTCTCCTGCTGTTTGCGCGCGGTCTCTCTCTCTCAAATAAATAAATAAAGCTTTGTAACAAAATAAAAATAAAATCTTAAAAAAAAGACTCTTGTCCCTGTGTCATGAAAAATAAATTCAAAAACAGTTCACTTTTAATAGAAATTGGAATATAGTCAATAGAGCCATATGGGGGGGTTTTTTTGGAGGTTTTCGTAAAAATGGTATTGGGTTTATCTTCTGCTGTTTTGTCAATACTCTGTACCAAGTGCAGTTGTCATTGTCCCCATTATCATCATTAACAATAACCTTGAAGGGAAATTTCCTATAGAATGAATGGATGGATGGATGGATGGATGGATGGATCACAGAAGCTTAGAGAATTGAAGGCTGCTGATTGGCTCTGCCAGTCAATACAGGGCCTGAATTTTAATTTGGGCCTTCCTCCTTCTGTTAGGACCAATTTAATGTTAAAACCTGTTAAACCCCTAGGGCCTGCCTGGGCCTACTTAGCCATTGTGACTCCATGTTGCCTAAGTAGCCATTTTGTTGTTTAATAAATGCCTCAGCAATTACTGATACCAGTTCCAGGTAACCGTTGCTAAAACACATACCTAAAACAAGGCCATTTTGTTGTTTAATAAACGCTTCAGCAGTTACTAGTATCAGTTCTGGGTAACCATTACTAAAACACAGAGATAGGAGACATCCAATCAGCCAAAGCCGCATACATAGATGTCTGTGGTTGTGCCCTATAAAATTAATGTGTAAGACCAAGGGGAGGGGTCGCTCTCTTCGGAGGCGGCCCTGGATGGTCAGTCTAACTTCTAATGCTTGGCATAAAATAAAGCTTTACATAATTTTCACTTTGTCTCAGCCTCATTCCCCTGGACGGTCAGTCTAACTTCTAATGCTTGGCATAGAATAAGGCTTTGCATAACTTTCACTTTGTCTCAGTCTCGTTCCTTTGATAACAGACCCAACAACAAGGTCCCTTGGTGCTGCTTCACTCTTTTCTGCAACTCTTGTCATTTTTCTTACTCCCTTTTTTCTCTTTGTCTTCATTTCCTTTATCTTAGGTACACAGAATTAAGTTAATGGTGCTCTGCTTATGGCACACCATTTCCCATAGTTTATTCACTTTACTTTATTATATTATTTGTCTGCTTTGTTTCTCTGTCCACATCATATTCCCTGTCCTGATCTCTAGATACCTACCTCACTGTATTTAAAGTAGCCCCTAATAATACTGTCCTCATGTGTATTAGATAAATATGGATCCTTAGTTGGTGGGAGTCAAGATGGTGGAGGAATAGCCGACTGAGATGACATCAGGTTGCAGGAATTCAGCAAGATAGTTATCAAACCATTCCAAACACCTATAAGCCCAACAGGAGATGGAAGAGAAGAACAGCAATTCTAGAAACAGAAAATCGACCACTTTCTGAAAGGTAGGATGTGTGGAGAAGTGAATCCAAAGAGAAGGAAGATAGACCACGGGGGAGAGGCCATCTCCCAGCAAGTGGTGGACCAACAGAGCACAAAATCTGAACTTTTAGAAGTCTGCTCCACTGAGGGATGTTGCTCCGGAGGCTAAGCGGGGATGGAGCCCTTGCAGGGACAGTGTGGTCTCAGGTACTGCAGGGTCACAGAAGGATTGGGGGTGTCTGAGTGTAGCAGAGCTCACAGGTATCAGAGCGGGGAATACAGCTACAGAGATGGAGGAGTGAACTCTTAGCTTGGCGTTACCTTAAACCGTGAACTGTGGCACAGTTGGGCCACTGCTCTTTGAACAGGGATCCAACAAGTGGCAGATCTGGGGAGACCCACCTTCATCCACTGGAAGAGCAGAGTGGCAGGAATCTGCTGGATTTGGAGACTCCAAACGGGGCTGTGTGCCAGAGACAGAAATGCTCGTTCACAGGCCAGGTGAGCTCAGAGCACAGCTGGAGACCAGGGAGACAGGAATTAATGAACACTTTTCTCCAAGGGCACACTGAGGAGTGGGGCTCTCGGCTCCTCTGGGCTGGAAATTGAGAGGCCTCCATTTTCATTCTCATCCTCCAGAGCTCTACGAAAAGTGTTCAGGGAACAATAGCTCTCAAGAGCGAACCCGAGCAGATTATTTAGCCCAGCCCCTAGCAAAGGCAGCACAATTCCATAGGCAAAGACATTTGAGAATCACTACAACAGGCCCCTACTCCAGAAGATCAGCAAGAACATCCAGCCAAGGCCAAGCTCTCTGATCAAGGAGAACAGTGGAATTCCAGAGGAAGGGAAAGCAAAGCATGGAATTCATGGCTTTCTCCCATGATTCTTTAGTCTTGCAAAGTTAATTAAATTCTTTTAATTTTATTTTTTTCTTATTCTACTTTTAACTTTTCTTCTTTCCTCTATTAACATTCCTTAACCAGTTTATCTTAACAATACCTTTCTAAAAAGAAAAAAATCTCTTTAAACCTTCATTATTATAGTCATATTTTATCCTTCATTGCACCTAACTTTATTTTTTGTATACATATAGGGTTTTTTCTTCTAAAAAGTTTTTGTGTTACGATTTCTTCTAATTGATCAAAATATACCCAAAATCTAGAACAGGGCTTTGTTCCAGTCTCCAACCTGAGCAAATTCTCTCCACTTCCTTTTCTTTCTCTTTCCAACCAGCTTATCTTATCAATTCCTTTTTTTAGAATTTTTTTTTAGATTTTCATCATTACAGTCATATCCCATCCCTTCATTGTGTTTACCCTTATTTTTGTGTATATAAAAAAAGTTTTCCTTCTTTAAAATTTTGGGAGGTACTTTCTTCTAAGAGACAGAAATACACCCCAAATCAAATGGGTGGCTCTGTTCTATTTACCAGTCTAATATATATTTTTAAAAATTTTTTAAATTTATTTTAGACTTCTTTTTACCCCTTTGCTTCTCCTGATTTGGGGTCTCTTCTGACTTAGTTAGTGTACATTTTTCTGGGGTCTTTGCCACCCTTATAGTATTTTATTCTCTCATTCATATATCCTTATCTGGATAAAATGACAAGGCTGAAAAACTCACCACAAAAAAAAGAACAAGAGGCAGTACCAAAGGCTAGGGACCTAATCAATACGGACATTGGTAATATGTCAGATCTAGAGTTCAGAATGACAATTCTCAAGGTACTAGCTGGGCTCAAAAAAAGGCATGGGA